>RJWJ010014254.1:0-38207 GCA_004363605.1 Indri indri | reverse complement strand
TTGTTAAAAAGAAGAAAGTGAGAGCTGACATTAAGAGACAACTTATCTCATTCTGCATCCATGCTCGAAGGGGGAAAGAGAACCCGGAGAACAGTTAAGAGTGGGCTGACTTCCTATGGCTCATGTCAGATGAGGAGAGAGCATAGGAAACTGATTTGGGCCCAACCACAGATCAACTGGGGTTGACCAGTAGAAAGCCCATTTGTAGCTTCCCTACCAGAAAAACACAAACAAACAAAAAAGACAGTGAATATTTACAGAATCGGTGAATGATCAGAGTTACTACACAGCACCGTAATTTGGTACTGGCATTAGTTGTGTAAAGGAAAGGGGCAGATAGAGACATTTCTTTCCAGGTAAGAGACAATGCAAGCTCGTGCTGGAGTGTGGACAGCAAGGTCGGAGGCAGGACGGGCATAAGAGACACTGGGGATAGAGATTCCCTTGAGTTGGACAGAGGCGGCATGGAAGAAAGTAAACCTGATCACGAAGTGTTCAGCATGTTTCTCTAGGAGAGTGTGTTCATTAAAAGAAATAGGGAAGTCAGGAGGAGCTGGTTTTGTTTTGTGATTTGTCTTGTTTGGAGTTCATGGCAGCAGGGGAGAAGGGAACAAGATTAATTACTTGGTTTTCGACCATCTGAGTTTGCAGTATCAGTGACATATCTAGATGGCCATGTTCACAGGGAGTCAGACTATTGGAGGGCAAGAGCTTTAGAAGTTGAAGAAAAAGAGGTTATGAATCTAATAGGGGAAGGCATGAGACCCTCTACTCTCTCAAGGGAAAGAGAGTGAAGGGTCAACTTTGGGGAGGAGCTATGTTCCTTGAAGGATAGCAAGAACTAGAAAAGCAACTAAAAAGAAAAGGAATCTTCATTGATGTTGACAAGAGTTTCAAGAAGGAGAGGAGCAGCTGCCAGGGTGATGTTTCTAGAGAAGACAAGAGCAATCTCCCAATGATCTGCTCACTGGGAGATCATTGTAACTTCTAAGTGACTAGTTTTAGCAGGGTGAGAGGCATGTGGGCCACAACTGCAGAGTCAACTAGTGCAGTGAGGGGGGCTGCCAGGAGGGGAGAGTCAGGTGCTGTGACGTTTCCTTCTCCTTCCCATTGCAGTCAGTCAGATGGCGTGCGCCTGTCTGTTACGGTGAGCTGTAAGGAGCTGGCCTAGGATGAAAGAGGGAAAGGCAGGAAAGTCTTAGGGGGACCCTGGCCTGTTTTTAAAAAATTTTTTGATATAACACTATAATACTACTTCTTTATTAATTAGTTGCATTAGTCTCCTGTAATTTTAAAAGGAGTACAATATACATTTTAGCTTTTATATAACAAGATTAGATTGAGAACTCAGTAAGTGTAAATATGTTATCACCTTTTACATGATGTACTCCTTTTGATGCAGTGAATTCTCACTAAAGAAATGATCTTTTCCCCACAAAGTGATTGTACTTGGAGTCTAGCCAAATTATTTTATCTTTAGGGAATGAATATAAGTGTACTACAAGGACAACATGAATTTGTTCAAGAATTTGACAATTTGAATAAGCATTAATTATGGCATTATTTCTGTATATATTCTTAATTATAGTTATATTGATATTGGCTAAGAGTTTCGATACATTTGGATGAACTTTCCGTATGAACAAATGCTTGAGTGATTTGATTATGCTTCCTAATGAATCTGTTGTATATTATGAAGCTTTTGCCAAGACATTTAGGAACTCAGTTAAAAAAAAAAAGTAATACATCTTTATTTGAATTTCAGATATGACTTAGATTCTGTTCAGAAAATAAAACTAGATTGTGATTATGATTTATCTTACTTTTGAGGGCTGCTAGTGTTATGGATGCATTATCATTATACTTCTTTAATATTTATGAACTATATTCTTTATGTCTGGTATACTTGAAATGGATAGCAAATCTATAATTATTATGCATGTTATTTAATAACTCAGCTGTTAAATACTTAGTTAGTATTTAAGTTGCTGAAACCACAGAAAACATTTTAGTAAGTATGGTGCCAAAATCTGCGACTATTGTAATTCCTAATTAATAAATATTTATTAAATGTTTACTATGTGGAATACATTATGCTAGAGGGCACAGGGAATGTGGAGAGGAATACAGGTTTTTCTTCACCCTCAATGGACTAACAAACTCTTAGGGAAGTAAAGAAATGCACATATAATTGTAGCATATATTATAATGTTTCCAATGAAAAATATACCAGATACAATCAAGGTTAAAGAAATGCAAAAGGGCAAAGGTCAGGTATAGGAACAGTTTCATAAAAGAGAAGATGCTTAAGAAAAGGCTTGGCCAATGGGTAAGGATTAGGTGGCAGAAATGGGGAGTGTTTTCCAGGCAAAGGAAACAGCCTAAGCTAAGACTAAGAGGAGAGCATGATCTGAACTTGGAGTTGAATAGGTAGACCAAGTGCAGAAGGTAAGCCTGAAGGGCAATGGTGGAGGGCGGGGGTTCATTGTGGATAGCATGTTAGCCAGAAGAAGCTGTTAACAAATATTTTGATTCATAGATAATAGGAAGCCATGGTGGTTATTGTTGTTCAAGCTATGTATTTCCTATGCAATTAGTAGAGTCTAATAGTACTATGTCTTTCAAAAATTAGAAGATCAGTAATTTGGTCTGTGTCGGGGGAAAAAGCCATACCCATCACAAGGAGGGCCAGCATGGCCCTGTGGACCTCGGCTTCCCTTTCAGAACAGGCTGAAACTGAGAGTTTTGGATGTTATCATAAAGTGACAAAGACACACCGACAAGACTGAAAAAAGACTGTCATTAAAAAACTTCAAGTTTTGCTCCTATTACTGGACCGTACCATTTTTAGTAAATGGTGAAATATTTATTATGATAATGAATTCTAATTATTTTGTGAAAAATAAAATTATATTGCACTGTATTTTTAAATGTTGAATTTGTTAATCTGTTAAATATAAACATTTAGAACAAGCCATACTATATGTACTCGAGTTGTGGTCTGCCTTCGCCAATTCTCCCTTTTTAAATATGCTGGGAAGCTCAAAAAATGGAAGCGTCCTGGGCCTTTCTCAGCCTCTGAGAGGCTTTGTCAGGGCCATAACATTTTCTTATATGTACAGAGAATTATCATTTATTAATCTTCTGTAGACTTTGCATTGATTATCCTAAATGATGTAGTTTGAAATACCAGTACTATGTAAACAGTTCATAGGATTTGTGCTAATCCAGTGTAACTCATGAAATTTACTTTTAATTATGAAACCCACATTTTCATCTTATTGCATGAAAATTAGGAAATTTTCCTTTCCAAAGGAAGACAAAGAAAGAGCATTAAAATGTGCCGTTAATAAAAGATGCCATATACGAATATCCGTTTGCTCTTGTCCAGCAACACTTTACAATTTGCCATTGTATAGCCCAGGACAGCAGGGTTAGGTTTGATAGGTCTAACTTTCCATATTATAATATACAGTTTGAGAACCAACAAAGGTGCTTAAGTAAGAAATAATGTCCTCAGGCTTGTGTTTTAAAAGCCAATCCTGGTGTAAGGTAATTGAGAGCAGATTGGCACTGGCATCAGGGAGGTTAGTTAGGAGGTTTTTGCAGTAATCCAGCCACAAGATGATAAGGGCTTGGATTCGATAAGTGACAGAGAAAAGGAGACTTTCTGTGGCAAAAATCAAAATCAGTCATTCTGACCCCCACACTTCTGATCCTTCCACTATTCTAGGTTTTTCATGAAAAAGAAGTATGACAAGGGTCCTGTCTTCTTGGTACTTACCGTCTGATTAGGATATAACTAAAAAACTGGGATTAAATCTTTAGAGGAGTGGCACTAGCTATGAGTACAGCAGTGATGTTAAATGTAGATATAAAAATGTGTCCTTCTGTGGTCTTAAATTTGTTGTATTTAGACTTGCTATCAATCGACTGTATCAGAATACTTAAATTTAAATTTTGGGCTAGGATTAGTTGTAGAGGCAATGACCGTGCCTTTTAAAATATTCTTAAAGAAGTTCACAAAGATAGTCACTTACATGTTACTTAATGTTTCTGTGATTATAGGAGGGAATTATAAATTCATTTATAGTTGCAAAGCATTAAGAATATCACCGCCGTGTATATATTGCTAACATTGCTTATTCATTTGGCTATGTAGCCATATGTATTTATGTGAATCTTTGATTTATAAACTCTTCTTTGCTACTTGCTCCTCTGTGCTTCTTATTAGGATCAAGAAATAGGAAATGATGCATGCTTTTTTACTGAGCAAGGCTCTTGATGGGAAATAATTCCTGATGTATCAGACAACACAAATAATTGGTGGCACAAAATATAATTGTCCTTTGTGTACAAAGGTTCATAGTGAATGCTCAGAATTTGTTGTTTATTGAAATGATGAAATGAAAATGTATTTCAATTAAAATGAAGTTATTAACATTAACTTTTTCTCTACAAAGATCTCTTTTATAACTTTTCTATTGTCTTAAAAAATACTTGGCTATCAGATATGTGTGGGGAAAGAGCGAAAATATGTTATATATTTTATGTTCATCTTTCATTATAAAATAGCTTTAGGTTAGGCATGGTGTCTCACGTCTGTAATCCCAGTACTTTGGGAGGCTGAGGTGGAACCATTGCTTGGGCCCCGGAGTTCAGGCTACAGTGAGCTATGATTGCACCACTGTACTCTAGCCTGGGTAAGAGTGCGAGACCCTCTTAAAATATAAAAAAATTGGTTCATTAGATATATGTAGGGAAAAAGACAAAATGTTTTTTATTTTGTGTTTATTTTTTATTATAAAATAGCTTTAGAATTTTGTCACTGGTATATATTTAGTTACATATTAATATTTTTATTTAGAAATATTTTACTATATGTACAAAAACATTTATTTTCAAAAATGAGAATTGCAGATAAAAATTATAAATTAAACCTATACTCCCCAAATTCAAATACAGTTACCCAGAAATAACATCTTAATGTCCATCTTTCCAGACAGTTTTTCCCAAATGCTTATTTTTATATTTTTTATAAAAATAAGATATCAAACACATTATATTTATGTCTTAATATATTATGAAACTTCTTCTGAATTATTAGATGTTATTCTACAACATCGTGTTTGTTGAGTACATCCTGTTCTGTTTGAGGAATACTATAATTCACTTAACTACTCTATTTTTGATGTTTGGATTATTTTTATTCTTTTCAAAAATAGTGGTGGTGTTTTTTTTTTTTTTTAATGCCACAAACAAGTCTAATACTTTGTTTTTGCTGTCCTCGCTGTGCTTTGACACTTTTCCTTATTGGGATGACCTTAGTTTTCCCTCTTTTTCCCTGCACATATGTAGCAAAGGCTTCTATCTGTTTACTAAAATCTATGCTTTCCCGTTCTTCCTGTGCACCGGCTGGACCGCATTTCACAGCTTCTCTTTCTTTTTTTTTTTTTTTAACTCTTCGCTATAGTTTATATTTGTGTGACTAAGAAGAACAATAACACTGAAAACAGAGAAAATATATTGGTCACCACATGTGTCATATGGAATGTCCTTCTTAGCCACATGACCACATTCTAGTCAAAGAAATGTGAGTTGAAGTCATGCACACCAATTATAGACCTGGCCCCCAAACATCTCCCGTGTTTGCACCTCTATTCTCTGTTCCTTTCCCACTGACTGGGATGGAGGTGACCCCTGTGGTGACCTTGGAAGCTGTGTGTTGATAACGGAAGAGCCACTGACAGCCTGGCTCCTGCATCATAGAGTAAAACTGCAGAGCCCTATGGCTCCTACCAAATGGAAGCACTTTGTACTGTTATTTTTCTCACCAGTGAACTTTGGGCTTAAGCGATTATACATTTTTTGGTTCACTTTGTTAGAACAATTAATCATAAAGTCCTAAATCTTGTTCCTTAAGACTCTAAAGACTAAGTAAGAATTGAGACTCTACTTTGCTCTCCATAGTTGGCTTGCCATACTTCTTAAATGTCTCTTTTTCCTTTCTCCTGTTTGTGTTTCTAGCATTCTCCATTAAACTGATCTAGAACTAAGCTGTAAAGATTGATAATGGGATAATGTGCGATTCTCTTAAGAGTATTTTATTTTAGCAGAATATTTGGAGCAATTCAGGGCCTTAGCTGATAGGAACTACAATTTTTAATTACTATCTTTAAAAGAATGTAATGCTTCTTAACTAAATCATAGAGCAATGTTGCCTGTACCGTCTATGAAATGTTAACAGATTTTAGGCAAAAAAGAGATTCTATTCTTGTTTTGTTTTGAGACAGAGTCTTATTCTGTCACCTGGCCTAGAGTGCAGTGCTGTCAGCTTAGCGCACAGCAACCTCAAACTCCTGGGCTCAAGTGATCCTCCTGCCTCAGACTCCCGAGTAGCTGGGACTACAGGCACATGACACCGTGTCTGACTAATTTTTCTATTTTTAGTAGAGACCGAGTCTCACTCTTGCTCAGCCTGGTCTTAAACTCCCGAGCTCAAGGGATCTTCCCATATTGGCCTCCCAGGGTGCTAGGATTATAGGCGTGAGCCACCATTCCTGGCCAAGCAATTCTATTCTTAAAGACATTTTGGAAATCTGTATAGTATAGCCATCTGTTGGCAATGTACAATTCATACTAGCATATGAAAGGCTCTGAGAAACCTTGTAGTAAGTAAACACATCTCCCTTTTCTAACCCAATATCTCCAAAGTTTAATTTCCCATAGAATTTTTGTCTTAAGGTCCTACCATTAATATCTTAGAAAACTAGCATTTCTAAACATATTGGTCACCACCAGTGGCACCAGAAATGCCTTTCCTGGATGTCAGAGTCAGAGAAAACTTTGAAATAATTGACTGAGAAAAGCAAATGGAAAGGACTGTTTTAAATTTTGCATGTAGTTCTAAAGAGACAACTGTTTCTGTTCAAACAGAGTTGTCATTGTGTTTTCAAAAACAGGTGTACTGAGCAGAATACAGTGCATTGCAAATACCTGTCAACTCTGATTACCTTTTCCTCTGTCAAGAGTTTAAGAATAACAAGAACACTTGTTTTTGTAAGAATTCAACTATTATTTTTTCTTGACATTTTTATAAATATTATAGATTATTTAACTCAGTTAGGTAATTTGTTCAACCTGTCTCTTTCTTGAATTTTCACTTGCTTCCTGCCCGTATACTGTAGGTAAATATAGAAGCGATGAAGTAATCTTGATAAGTAACATTTATGATATGTTAAATTTTCATTCTCCCATCTCACTAATTTGGTACATGTTTTTCTTACTCTACTCCTGTCATTTAGGCTAAGAATTTTTTACTATTTTAATAAGAGTCAACTGGAGGTAGTAATCATATCATCATACAGCACTTTTGTCTCACTTTAGGAAAATAAATGATCCAAGAAGAAAAATATTTTAAAGATAAAATATGTGGAACATTACAGCAAGTGTTTGGGTGTTTTCTTGAAGTGAATAATGTTATTGTTTGATTATTATTATTTTTTTTAACCAGTTGTGAAGATACATTTCTACCCATCCTAGCACTAGTGTCACAGCCTCCAACCAGGTGCTGAAAATCCTCTTTTACAAATGAGCCAGCTGAGGCCCAGAGAGGCTGTGAGATTGACTAGGAATCAAAACTAAGTTTCCCAACTCTGCAGTTTGTGTTCTCCCCTCTGTATTATGCTGTTTCTCATTTATCTTTTAAAAATTATGTTAGCTGACACAGGCTTCACACCAGGGATAGGAGGCGACAATCTCTAAGGCAGGATTTGCAAGAGACATGGGGAGTTCTGAAAGTGAAATTATTTTCCCCACAACCTGTCCTGTTTGACATAGATAAACTCCTTCATATCTTAAAGGCTTTTCAGTCTTTAAGGGCCTCTTGTTAAAATGTAAATATGCCTGGAGGAATCTCTCCTAAACTCCTACTGGGCTAACATTTTATCTCAGAGATTAGGTGATCAAATTGGTTTCTAACCAAGAGAGCTGAGAGTAACACCTTAAGGGTAGAGAGGGGGTGGGGCTTGGTGTAACAGGGCTCTAAAACCTTGCCTCTTGTATAAGAGTAAACAGGAAAAGCTCAAACTTTTTTTTTTTAAAGCTTATACTAGTATACTTAATGAAATTAATTCTGCTTGGATAGATGGAATCACTAATATTGGAAAGCAGAAATTTGAGCCAGGTGGCAGCAACTTGGACTTGCCTATGCAGAGTCTGTTATGAAAGCTTAAATATCTCTCAAATAATTAGCAAATTGCTTTTATCTGGTATTTTTTAATTTTTAAAAGGTCTGCCCTCCATTCAGTATGATAGCTTATGCTTATAATAATTCATTTTTATTTTTATATTTTCAGTGATCTATGCTTGTTCAAGTTTACAAACTATGGAATTATTAACCACCATTAGGTCGGTAAATGTAATTAGCTGGTTTTGGTTTTTACTTTTAAAAATTGCATTCTAATAATCCTTATCCTTTAGGGATAGTGTAGTTTTCAGTTTTATTAATGACATTCAATTCGTGCCTATGAATACCAAATAAAATGCAGATTTGTTGTCTTTGAGAGAAACTGCATTCATCTTTGATTCTGATGCTCTATCTAACTCACTTGAGAGGGAAAAA
The DNA here is from genome assembly GCA_004363605.1 of Indri indri. Classification (NCBI taxonomy): domain Eukaryota; kingdom Metazoa; phylum Chordata; class Mammalia; order Primates; family Indriidae; genus Indri; species Indri indri. The sequence continues at coordinate 29,584 of RJWJ010014254.1, read as the reverse complement.
AACTTTTAAGTACTGTAGCATTTCATGTTGTTTTTTTTTATTACTTTATTCCTAACAAGTATAAGGTTTACATTCCAAAAAATTAAAACATACACATACTTTTAAAAGTAGTTTTAAGCTTGATTAACTTACATTTTATTTATATTGTCAGAGTAATATCAGCCATAACTATGTTAAACAAAGGAGAGTTGAACAGTGAAAATCTACATGTTTTTGTTCCTGATTTGTGATACCAACTTGCTGCTGTTTTATTTTTTTAAGACTTACTAGTCTTTTCAAACAATGATTATTAAATTTCATAGCAATATTCCACATTTTGTTATAGATTCTTAAGCCTTAGAGGTCTGGTGAAGGGCCAAAGAATCTGCCTTTTTACCAAGTAAGCCACAGAAAACAATTTGAGAAAACTGGCCTGTATTAGTTTTCTATTACTACTGTAATAAATTAACTATAGACTTAGTGGCTTAAAAGAACAAAAATGTATCATGTTATAGTTCTATAGTTCAGAAGTCCAACAAAGGTCCCACTGGACTAAAAGTGTCAGTAGGGTTGAGTTTCTTTCTGGAGGCTCTAGAGGAGAATTTGTTTTCTTACCTTTTCCAGCTTCTAGAGGCTGCCCGCATTTCCCCGCTTATAGTCCACCTCCTCTGTCTTTAAGACTGACAGAATGCAAGGCTGGAGAACCTGCTCCCTTGGGGCCACGTGTGGCCTTCTGGCTCCTTGAATGCAGCCTTTTGACTGAATCCAAATTTAACAGAACAATTCCTTTTAATAGAATCATATCTGAATTCCTGTGGGAGAGAATCTGCTTGGTCTAGTTTGTATCAAGCTTTTGACTTCTACTCAATCATGCGATGACTGGCTGGAATAGGACTATAGAGTATAAATGTGGCATCTGGGGCCCATACATGTGTTATTTTTGGGTGACGGTAGGTGCTAATATGCTGAGAAGATGAAAACCGACAGAGTTTAAATACTAAAATCTTAATAACTAAATACGTAACAAGGAGTAGCCCTTTTCTCATTTTCTTCCCTTGATACTAGACAGTCATTTGATACCTAGGTAGTCACTTGATACCTAGATAGTCATTTTTGCCCTACTTTCCTTCTAATTGATCAGTGCTTTAGCATAACATTTCTTAAATACTTTGAATTTCACCTCTAGTCCTTTATGCAATTTTAGCAAAACAGGTAGAGTCCAATAAATATTTAAGTATCATATAGGAACTAAGAGCAATTGCAATAGTACATATTAAAAGCATTTCTTATTATTTCTTGGTGATGATGTTGCATTTCTAGAAACTAAATTTCTAAATGATAATGGGAAGGGAAGAAATATGTGGAGGCAGTGATTTCTTAAGTGAATTTTGAGAAGATTCCTGTTTCTTAAAAGTTACTTTACAGACTCAGTGTTTATTATTAATCTGCCAAATTAACAGCATTAAGACTATATCAATTATTATTTTTAGAAAGGAAAAAAACCTTTTATTGGTATATGCATTATCTTAACAATTAGGCTGTTAGGTTTCCTTGAAGTCTGGGGTCTAATAATTTGCTTACTTCTTCTCTGTTCTTTGTTATTTTTTGTTTGTTTTATATAGAATAACAGCCAGTAACTTGTACTTAATAGCAGAACTCATCAATCTATTTACATTTCTTTATAAAAATTATTTACGTGGAATTCCTCAGATGTTTTCATTTCCAGGAGGATTTATTTGTTGATAATTGCATGACTGTAAATAGAATAAAAATTATATATATGTGATGTTTAATTATGAGCATAATTTTAAAGATATCCTAAATTGAGTAGAAGAATGTTCGGGGATTATAGTTAATGATCATTAACCTATGGCTTTCTGTTTTTGGGGACTAATGGATAATAGCTAATGATTCTATCATATGATTTTTCAAAATTAGATGAGAAGAATTATGTGACTTAAGGAAATTTACAAACTACCATTTCCACAATGGACTTGAATTGCAAAGATCCTATTAAAAATGTTTATATACTTGATGTTTATGTACTTATACACTTGATCCAGTTGAAGCTGGATTATTTAATTTCTTATAATGAAGAAAATCTTAAATTATAAGAAAAAATAAATATGTAGTTGATATATACTGCTCCTGTCTTTTCAAATATACTGGTTCTCACAAAGTATATTCTTGCAGTCACAGTAGAGTCTTTTCAGGTAGTTCATGGACCCTGTTGTGTTAGCTCCTTCATGATGGCTACCAATTTGCTTCATTTTTGACCCAGTAGGACCACCTCCAGGGATCAGAGAGTCGCTAGGTCATCATGCCTATTCAATCCCAGGATTTTTACTGAGACCACCAACAAAGGTGCAAATTTTGATGTTCTGTATATCTTTTCTCCCTAATAGGAACACTTACGCAATATGGACTCAACTAAAACTACTTGACTTTGAGTAATTAGCGATCTGGCTAAGGTCAAAATGTTGCTCTAAATATTGCTCTGAATCAATGGCTTCTTCCTGGAGGTGTGTACTTGGGTATGTGACCTGATTCAGTTTTACACCTTTGACTTACTGACGCAGCAGGGTCTAGCTTTTGGAGGAAAGTAGCTCAGACATATCTATGTTATTTTTGACAACATGAGAATCGTATAGGGAAAATCAATGTGTTGCCTCAGGTTTTCTAATAGAACCTGAAATCAGATGCAGGTATTAATAAATTTGCACAGTTAATACATAACCAGTCCTTGCTGGAACATTAGGAAATGTCTTTGAAAAGGATCTTGCAATGTATGTTTCACCTTAAATACCCCACTAAAATGTCCTACTATCATTTCTTTAAATTAATCCCTTTATATTTAGTCCCCCATTCCTTTTTCCAAGAAATGGCAGAACAAAGGTTAAGAGAAGGTATTTATTATTCCAGGCATTGGCATAGTGTTGTCTTGACCCTACAAACTGAGAAAATGACAAGTGTTGCTTTTTTGTGTAGGGCCTGTTTCCATGGAGCAAAATTAAGGAAATCAGTAGAAGAAGTGGAAGAGGATCAAATTCAGGGAAAGAGGTTACATTTTCATTGCAAGACAGTGAAAAACATGGAAAAGATTTCTCCTTAAGTGGAATGAAAAACCAGATATTCCTCCTTAGTCCTGGAAATGTAATTGAATCAATGTTCTAATGGATACATTTTTTTTTTTATTTTTGAAAACCTTAAAAAGGAATCCCTTCAACTCCCAAACACTACTTATCATTTCAACCTTTTTTAAATCAAAAATACTGGTTTCTTTTTTTTTCTTTAAATGAAAAGTTAATGATAACCACTCAACACTCAATTTTTTTTTATTTCAGCATATTATGGAGGTACAAATGTTTAGGAAACATACATTACCCTTGCCACCCTCCTTCAAGTCAGAGCTCCAAGTGTGTCCATCCCCCAGATGGTGTGCATTGCACTCATTATGTATGTATATACCCATCCCCTCCTACCCCCTCCCATCTGCCCAATGCCCGATAAATGTTGTTCCTATATGTGCACTTAGGTGTTGGTCAGTGAAAGCAGTTTGCTGGTGAGTACATGTAGTACTTATTTTTCCATTCTTGGGATACTTCACTTAGTAGAATGGGAAAATACAAGAGGAATATATCCAGGAAAATACAACAGGCTCAACACTCAAATTTTATTTTAAACATTTTGTCTTGCTCAGGAGTATTGTTATAATTGTTTATTTCATCAGACACATTCTTACTAGAAAGTTTAGCAGGGTTTTCCTAAATGTTGTATAAAGTATGACCGACTGATTTGATTTGCCCAATATAGACCTAATTGTACATAATAATTGTTGATTACCCACCTAATGTTAACAGTGTGACTGTTGCCAAACCTAATAATTATCCCAAAGCCCAAATTTGGGTTAGTATCTCATTGACCATCTGTATTAATAGAATTCATCAGATAATCACAATCTTTCACTTTTAATTTGTGTTTGTCCTACCTGGAAGTTCTCACTCTGTTGGGAGTTAAGAATTAGAAGAACTTGTCATGACAGACTATTAATTTTTGAAAAAAGGAGATTATAAAACATCACCTATAATTTTATGTTTTTAAAAAAATGTGTAGTTAGAAAACAGGGAGAAAAGATAAGTACCAAAATGTTATTAGTAGTTACGATTGGATCAAGGGTGATTTTGGAAAAAAATAAAGACGTAAATAGTATGAAAATAAAAGTGCTAAGAAAGTCCTTGGACCAATTTATAGTGAAAACATGGTGCACTCTGCCCCAGAGAAAATTGGCATGTTCTGTATTTATTCATGTGTATATTCATGTTGTACAAATATTCTGGAAAATTTGTGTATAAAACATACGGAGCTCAAGAGCACCTTATTGGACCAGACAGTTGGTCCAACTCATGATCATCTCTAACTGTAAATGTTGGCTGAAAAATGTTAACGATTAACTTAAAACCTCCTGAATTTCCTGTTTAGACCTTAATGTAAATTTCTAATAATATAAATATCTAATAAGAATTAACATTAAATATATGTATTTCTATTTTTTTAAAATCATGCAAATTTTAAAACAAAATGCTTTGACTTTAGCAAAATTGAAGATTTTTAAAAATTAAGCAGGGTTGTATGGTTTTGGTATATACCTTAGAAAGATTTATCAAAGAATTTTAAGGATCAAAGAGTTAGAAAATTAACTGGAGGATTCTACAGGGATTTTGTATCAATCATTAATCTATTAAAACTGAGGTTAAATATTTTTTTCTTGCACGAAAATTGGGAATGTTTAGTGTAGATGATAATCTTATTTTAAATGGGATTTGTCTCTTTAAGCAATTAATAGTTTGATTCATTTCTTTCATATTAAAATTTATTATGATATACAGCCATTTAGAATGAAAATAATTTTAGGGTGTCACCATCAATTTCTCTTTGGTGTTGCTTATGTTTCTTTGTATTGATTTCTTTTAAAGTGAAACCACATTGCCAACAGTAATGAGAAAACCACCATGAGAAATCATAATGTCGTTTCTGATTAATAGATGGATAGACTCACATTCGTAGTTCTGGTCTCAGTTCCAATGATCTGATTTGCGCTTTTTGGGAAATATCCATTTGTCTATGGCATACCTTTCTTATTGTAAAACATAGGTAAAATTATTTCACTGTTTTAAAATATTTCCATAATTAAGTCAGGGCATTTTAACATGCTCAGAATAAAAGCCTAGAAATATGCTAACAAATGGCACAATCCATTATCATAGAAAGAAAACACTGAAACAAAGAATATGAGATTAAAAAGTGGTCTAATGAAAAAAATCAACAAATTGTGGGGCCTAAAAATGGCTTAATCTGTCTGTACCATCTTTAATTATTAAAATTGTCTTAAGAAGGCTGTAAGAAGGAAGGAAAGAAGGGAAAGAGGAAGAGTAGAAAGAAGAAAGGAGAGAGAGAAAAAAGCCATTTGGCATTTATTTGGAAGCAGAGTCAAACTTGCTATTTGGTGGTAGAATTGCTATCTGGATGTACTAGACCACAACATAGACTTCATAGAATGTTATGTAGTGATCTTTGTAGCGAGAAGTCCATTTTGTGCTTTTACTTTCAGAGATTATAGCTTCTTTCCTACTTAAATTAGGAATTGGACCCATGGAGCTCTCTATTATAAGTGATTATCTCATTCTGAGACTCACTGTATGCCAAGCAGATGCCCGACAGCTTATGTTTAGTAGCTCATGTGATTTCTACACCAACATTGGTCGGGGCGGGGGGAGTCAGCAGTAACAGTTGTCATCATCCTTTTTAACTCATAACAAAGTAGATGCTTAGATAGGTAAATAACTTGCTTGAGGTGATACAGTTAGGATTTCGGTCTGAACTCTAAAAATAATGCATACCATAGATTGCAGTAAGGTTTTGTAAGCTAGTGCCATACGGAGTACCTGGCTCCTGGTTATTTGAATGATTAATGACTATAAAAAAAGAAGCAGAAAGACATTGTTTTGTACCTGATACCATAGCCTTTCTGTTAAATTATAGTTTATCATTTTGCATGGTCCAAGCAAGGTTTTTATATTCTAAAAAACCCTGGAAATGGGATGCCTTGCCCCTTTTTTACTTGAGTTATGCTGTTCCATACTAGTTACAGATCCAATTCCAGGTTGACATTAAATATGGAATTATTAGAATATTGGGTTTTTTCCCTAGTAGGAAATTTTAGAATTTTGTATGTATTTTAAAATCAGTATTACTTGCCATGTTCATTTTGGAAATCTTTTATGGCTTTTTAAAATGGCTATATCTTTATTGAACGTGTGGGGAGCTAATATGCTCAATTTCATAGACTTTTCGTTTGAGGGTTCACGGCTGTATTTATCAAAGGTGGGCTGTACTACTTGCATTAGAATCACCTAAATGCTTGTTAAAATGCAGATTCTAGGTTCCCAGGGTCCAAGCCTAGACTTCAAATTAGTTTCAGAACCATTGATCTACAGACTGAAGACTACAGAATCATTTATTTTCATGTCAGTATACATTCTCTTGGAAAGAAATGAGAAGTTATATATTTTTTCAAAGTCTTCAGTTGCCAGGTTTTTTTTAATTAGATCATAAGAAATATACCAAGATATTTTTCCTAGGTTGATAAATCAATTTGGATATTCACGACTAGTGTCAGTCATGAAAATGGCAACTGGGGACTAAAATTCTGGTACATGCTACAACGTGGATGAGCCTGAACACATTGATTATGGTAAGTGAAATAAACCAGACACGAAAGGACAAATGTTATACGATTCCACTTAAATACTGAGGAGCAATATCTTGGCATATGTACTATGATCTATTCATTATTATCAAATATATATATATTTTTAAGTACAGGTAACTGACTTGGGACTGGATATAATGAGAAGGGTAACACTACCTTCATGTCATCTTACAGAGACAGAAATAATATATAAATAGACATGCAGCAAATGAGAACTTTTAAAATAGAAGTTCAAGAGACGTAAAATTCTTGATGGATTCCAGACTATGTTTTGGCTTTGTGGCTAGTTTTTCACATTTAGATCATCACTGGTATCAGTTCTACTATACCCATACATTGCAAAATCCATTTTCACATTTACCTCAAAGCTATTTTCTTGTTCTGGTTTGGTGTTTCAGGATTTAAATGTGAAATTATATTGCCGAGCTTAATGTAACCAAAAGTGTATGGGAAAAACTGATGAACTATTAGTTTACATACTTTCAATTTATACTGAACTTATTCCATTTTTGTGTGTAATAAGATTTCTAACAAAACCAGTGTTTTCCTATGACTGTGACGGTACAACCCATTGCAGTGTTAGTGTGTCTCTTGATCCATATCAAGGGAATAGCTTAGCACTAAAGCCACCATTCAGAACAAAGACTCTCTCTTGGAAGATGATATGACATCAGGTCAATATGTTACTTCAGCTGACTCTAGCATAAGACATCTAGGATTTATGGTCTTGAAAATTAACTTTCTGGATCAAGATAGTTTATTAGTCGGCAGTTAAGAAATTCTATGTGCATTCGCCAAAGCTAAGGTTAAGGTGAAAGCAATTGAGCCTTTTAACACTTAAGAAAAGGTGGAGGTGAAATGAAATAGCCATTCAAAACAGCAAATAATTAATTGAGTGTCTTTGTTAACAGGCAGGGGATCAAGTACACATGGCCACAGCAATGACACAGTCTGCATTCTAAACAGCTGAGTCTTTGACTTGAAAGTGACTAGACTGGATCATTGGGAACTAATTAAAATGAGATTTTAATTTAGAAGGGTAGTGATATAGTTTGAAAGATACTATAAGAGATTCAAATATGGTCATTTACCTTTTTGTTTTATCGTTTGTTCTATAGAGTTAAAACTTTGAGTTTCATTTCCATTCCTTTTCTTTGTTTAAATAAACCTGCAACTTATAATTCTGCAGTAAGATATTGATTATTCAGTTAGATCAGTGTAACTATGAATGGATAGACTTTTATGTGTTAAAAGTTAATAAACATGAAATATGACTTTTCTGAAAACATTTGAATTAGCTAGCTCTTCATCATAGGTCTCCCCTGAATATTGTATTTAAAATTTTAAAGCCTGGAATTATTAGAACTTGGGGAGTTGTAATTGTAAAAGATGAGATGTGCAGAAAATTTTCCTTCTATGTATAACACAAAACAATATAACAGGAAATAATTGTGTTTAAAATAAAGGGGCCAAAGCAAATGTGCATAATATTTAGTTGAGAAATAATTTCAGAGAAGTATAAGTTTCCAAAATATACAGGGGGTGGTGCTGAAGAAAATTTTTGGGAAGAATAAGAAAAGACCTGGAACATTTCTTGGATTGTGCTGTAAAGAATTAGAGGAAGGCGTCTGAGTGCCAGTGAACAGCCTGGAGGGATGGGCATCGTGCTGGAAAAAGCAAGGCAAACAGATGGCAGCGGGGAGAAAGAACTGATAAAGGGTGGGAGAGACATGGTATGCATCAGTAAGGCTTTGGGGCTCTATGTTTTAAAATGAAGCTGAATCAGAGGATTTTTGTGAGAAGTATTTACTTGATTTTGCTATATCTTTTCCAGAAAAGCATTTTGTTTTAGGGAGTTGGGTTAGGCTATTGAAAAGTTTTAAATAGAGTTTAATAATGTTATATAAATCAAAACATCTATCCATGTGGTCATTCCAAAACATGGTGGCGTTACTTACAAAACCCACTCTAAAATGTGGTTTAGATCCCTGCAAACATATTTTATGCTGGAGATCTTTCCTAATCACTGATGTTTGTGCTCATGTCTCTTGGCAGAGCTCTCATGCTAGAGTGAAATGAAACTCATAAGTTTCTACCATTCAGATGAAGAATGGTGGGTGGCGAGCATATGTTTCTGAGAATCTGCTTTTATTTAAATTAAAGCCTCCTTCGTACATTTAATCCACAGGCATTGTAAGACCAGTTGGAGATTATTTCCCTTAATTTTATTTGGCTTTGTTTTACTCCATTGTAGAGATATTTAGAATTAGGAATGGTTCTTATGCCAGTGTCTGGGAGAGAGTCATTCAGCTTCAGATGTGGGAACCACGGAGAAATCAGGCCCGCTATGAATTTTGTCCACACATGAAGATGAGGGTTTGCTCTCATTTTGACTTAATAATCTCCCACTGCTGTTCTGGTTTTGAGGAAAGTTGCTGATCACGTTCGAGCTGTAGAATGGTCTCAAAGCCTGTGAAATGTACAACTCAGGAAGAGCATCAACATGACATTTGCAGAGATTAGAGTCCATTTTGTGTGTGTACAGAATTAGAGGACCGACACTCAGAAAAGCAGGTGAACCTTCTCACATTAATCAATGTCTTTCAACCTAGAATCAATACAGCTTCCTGTAACGAACAACACATGTGGGCAGTCATTGTATGTTTCCATTGTAAGTGGGGACTCAATTATTCAGAATAAAATTTTATGAACTAGAAAAAATGTGGCTATAGTGTGTGTGTACTAAACAATGATAGAAAGGGGATAGTCTTCTGACAAATTGTGGTCTCAACATGCTCAGTATTTTTATTAAAAAGACTTAACTAAATAAATTTTATATCTATTGCTGACTGTGTACAGTCAATTACAAATGGCCTGACAGAATCTGTAGCCTTATGAAAGGATGCATCACAGGTTGAGATATGGTTCAGATTTTTGGAAAGGGATTTCTTTGGTGTTCTAGAGATAGAACACTAGCAACTAGGAATTTTTCCCTAGCCTTATTAAGGTATAATTGACAAATAAAATTATGTATTTATGGTGTAAATACATATGTATACATATGATATGCATATACATTGTGAAATTATTAAATCAAGCTGATTAACATATCCATCTCCTCATATTTATCTTTCTTTTGTGGTAAGAACATTTAAGATCTACTCTCTTAGCAATTTTCAAGTGAATAGTACATTATTATTTACTCTAGTCACCAGGCTGTACAATAGATCTCCAGAACTCCTGTCTAACTGAGACTTTGTACCCTTTGACCAATATCTCCCCATTTTTGCCTCCTCCCCCTGGAACCCATGGGTTCTACTCCCTGTGACTAGTAATAATTTGACCTCTGAATTTTTTTTTTTTTAAATAATAGAACTTTTCTAGGATAACCCAATAAGAGAAAGGGCAATCATAGGAATTGTTGAGTAACAACAGCATGGTAACCAAACTTTCTCTGATTCTGAGGCTCTGTTAAATGACTAGAACCCAAATGTAGCGCCCACAAGGATCTTCTTTCTCCAAGTCAGTGCTTTGGTGCTGTCTTTGCTACAGCCTCAGGCACTACACTATCTTCTTACTCACCTGCCTGTGTTTTTCTCTCTAGTCACGGCTCTGTACTTCTCAGGCGTGGTTTACCCCAATAAGGTAACGTCTATTAGTTCTTGGACATATTTCTCCCCCATTTTACTTTTGTTATCTCCAAAGTTCCCTTATAATCTCTCACAATCTTTTTAACCCCTAAATTTTTGCTGTTGTTAACTTGCCCTCTTTCACCAAAAGATATTTATTTATTCTCTGCTACTAAAAAATCCTTTCCAAATTAAGCCTTCCCTCTAGCTCTCTCCCCCTCTCTCTAGCTCCATGTAATTCATCCAGCAGAAAGGAAACAGGTAATACTAGAAGACTTAGAAACATATGCATACCATTAAGAATAGGAGTTGGACATTTAATTTAATCTTAGTGTTATTTTTATTAGTATTAGTATTAAAGGATTGATAAACTATCATAGCAACAAGTTCTTATAAATAGCAGAAAAAAATCATATGGAAAAAATTTCTGATAACTTAGCAACTAGAGCTATATAAATGGCTATCAAGCCAAGCCGGTAAATGATAACGCTGTTTTTAGAGGTGACAAGTTGCAGTTGATTTTGTAAAATCCCAAACCTCATGTATTTTTTTTTTCCAGAGACAATTTGCTAATACTACTCAGTCTATTATTGGGGGCATAAAGTTGACATTTCCAAGGGAGCAAATTGTGTGTCATTATTGGAACCTAACTGAGAACTCTTCTGCAAAACAATAGTACTGTATTTTAAAAATTAATAAGTTCAACAGGGTTAGAACAGAAATGAGTCAGGATACTTCATATCCCACTTATGTTCTAACCTCCACACTGTCAACATTCTCCAGGGGAGTGAGCGTTTTAGGGAAATTAGGATAGTATCATTGATTATGCAGAATTTCACCTCTCCCCACACAAACATCTAACTCAGTTTTGCTAGGAAATTTTGAATCTAGCAGCACAGTTGAAACATTAATGATGCATGTCACTAGGGTCACTAGAGAGCATATTAATCCACAGATGTATGCGGTGGAATAAAAAAATGCAATGGGTACAAATTCTCAGGCCATAAAAATCAGGAATGCAAAATTATATAACTTTATTTTGCCATTACCGAATTTAAGTTTCCTATTGCAAACAAAATCTTATTCTTTCCAATTGAGGGTAAACTTAAGAGCTTTCTGAGGTAATTCAAGGCAAATTAAATCTGATTATGGTTCTGCATCTTGTCTGACTAGGATGTAAGTTCTGGGGAGTTTACAGTGTGATGGCGTCAGGGGAGGGAGCCTGCACCTCACTCGACACCTTTCCCTGCTGGCGTCCATGGAGAGATGTGTTGGCATGTCTGGTTCTCAGTTGTAAAGGTCCACCCACTAACGCCCCCCAGTGCTGGCAACCACTGAAATGTCCCCATTCCCATATGACTCTTTACAATCTGTTGCTTGATCCTGAAAAGTGTCATATGGTAACCTCAAGTGCTCCAGGTAAATTACTCTAGGTGAAATGCTCAAGATTACCTTTGTTCTCACTCTCCTCATTTTTACCAAGACACTCCCTGCCCTAAGCTTGGCATCTCACACTCTACGAATGACCAATGTCATGGCAAACTGGCAAGCGAGCCATGTTGAGGACAGGCTGACCCTTGTGCCATTCTTCTAATAGCATTCTCCAGGTAACTACAGATACTGCTAACATCTTGTATGGGCTTTGGCTTAAAGATCTTGATTTCAGCTCTTGTATACTGATACTCATTTTGCATTTCAGTTGGTCTGTCTTTGTGCCATAGTGATGGAGATGGATATGGTTCGATGTAGAAAATACAAATAGCTTGCTCTTAGAGAGTGTTTTGTGGCAACTGAAAATATGTGGTATATTTCCCAACCTGATTAAAACTAAGTCTAAAGCTGGTTAGCTTAATTGAAGTATTATAATTATGAGGCTAGATTGATGGATTTATTCCTTCGAAGACCAGTTAATTGTTTTATTCCACACCCCTAAATGGTATTCTGTTGCAAAGGCATACTCATTGAGATAGGGTGGATAGAAGGCTCAAACCTAGCTTGACTATGTGAAGAACAAACACTTCTGAATGTATGTCCAACTTTGGGAACAGAGTAGTGCTGTTTCTGTGTGAAGGTCTGCACTTTGAGAGTCTATATTAAAAAAATAGTATTTAAATTTACGTTCTGTATTCATCTCCTTCATTTACACAGATATGTTCAATTTTAAGCATATTCAAGATATAAAAACCCAGGTTTACAGAATAAATCAATCAGGGAATGTAGTTTTTATAACCAGAGTTTCTTTATAGATCAAAGGAATCTTTTAAAATACTGTGATTACATATCTCATGGTAGAATACATACACACACACATATTACATATGTGCCATATGTTATTTATGTGCTATATATATATATTTACATGCAACCTATTCTAGGCAATGAGGTACAATTGTAATTTAAAATCTGAAGATTGTACTGTTCTATGTTTTGAAATGCTTGAGTTAATAAACATTGGTGGAAATTGATTCATTGTTACTATTATACTAAATTCTTTAGATTTTTCATTGTTATATGAAGACATTTGTTTTTCAGAATCAAAAACACTCTATTACAAAACTACTGCAGCTCTTTTCAATTACAGAAGTTAGAGTCATAATACACAATTAATTGATTTTTACATAATCCAAGGCTGATTTACTAATAAGACCAGTTGTCACTATTTGCTTGTTAAATACCTCCTAATCATAGTTACTAAAAGTGAAACAACTCTTACATTTAACCAAGAAATTTTTTTGTCAGTAAGCAACAGTTCAATTCTTTAACATTCATGCTTTTGTTGTTTTATCAGTACTATTACAATGCATTTACTTGTGTAAGGGATTGCAGAAGGTAAGTCTGAACCATAAAGTTGTTGTTCCTGCTGCTGCGTTCTCAGACCATGAGAAACCTAGCTGGAATCTCTCTGGTGCCCTGAAGGATTCTGTTGTTGCTCCTCGGTAGCCTGATTCAGGTAGGGTATGCTTTGAGAGTGGCCAGAGTAGATGAACTATCCCTTCCCTAAGCCATCCTCCACAAAAATGAGTTTGTATGAGCCCCAGTGTTTGAAATTCTACTCACTTCTCATTGAAGTTTTCTGTACACATAACCACCTCTGTCCCTGCCCGATGATGCCTTTCCCGATCCCCAGCCACCTCTAGAAAATAAGACAAATTTGAAACATTAACCTGGGTTCTTACCACCTCATCTGTAAGTCATTTTGCTAATAATGAGGCCCTTGGATTGAAGCATTTTCTGAGCTATCAGGGCAAAAGTGATTGTTAAGGATTAGATACACATTTGTCATTTTCTAAAAGTATGTCTGAAGTTAAAAGCTCTGCACTTGTGAGTATCTCAAGCATGAATCCAAAGAACAACAAAAGTCTGTAGTTTCTTTTGTTTAAAAGATTCACATGATACAAAGAGAAGTCAGCAAAGGGAAAAACGTAGCTGAAATACTGACCTAGGGTTCCACTTGTGAGTATTAATTAATAAAAACACATTGAATTTCAAAAATGAATCATTAAAAATGGGGCAGTATGCACAAAGTTCACACTTGACAATGAAGCAAGTGTGGAGAATTTAAAAATGAAATGACTCATTTCTCCTTTATGAATTTATTTTAAGAAGGGATGTGTAAAATTTAGTGAGTGCCTACTATGTGCTAGAATTTCTGCTAGAGCTTTTATGCATGTTCTCTCACTACCTATATGATGCTATAGGTAGAAGAACTCTTCGAGATTTCTAAACTCAAATTCCCTCAGTCACTGCATATTGTGGGACTGTAGCAAATCCTCAGTATCTGCTTCTCAGCGACAGTGGACTTTTTTTCATGTAAGAATGTGGGCTTAGGGATGCCAGATCTCCGGTTTGCTTGACTAGCTCAAGATTAAAAAAAAAAAAGTACATGGACCACACAAAACTTTCCTACAAGCTAGATTTGGTTGTCTGGCTTCTGGTTTAGGACCTCTGATCTAACCTTATCTTCCTGAAAATGAGACCCAGATTGGCTGTGTAGCTTGCCTTCAGTTAGCAGCTCACTTACAGCAAAGATGGAGCAGTAACAGCAGACTCCATGTCCATTTCACTCCCGCCCGTACATTTGCGGGGCGCAGAAGGACCGGCTTGTGTTCTCCAGTGGAAAACTTAGGTTGTGGAGAATGGACAAGATTAAAAGCAACAGAGAAAGGACTAGATATCCTCCTAAGCCTTTTCTAACTCTAACCACTATGTTAAACTCTGGCAACGTTTTCTGAAATTTAAAAGAGAAAGAAGGAGGGAAGCTATCATTTGATGTGACTTTTTATAACTGTGTTGAGTGGCCTTTTCATTCTACCTCTTATTTTGTTGATTAAAACAACAGCAAAACTCATGTGTTTTGAAATTATGATGATGTAAAGTTATATGATTTAATGCATAGTTATCCTTCAGGTCAGTAAAAGGTAGCCTACCTAATAAAAGCCATCGCCGGAATATTCTTACTTTTACCTCATTAATAAGGCGCCAAGATTTAGACCTCAGTGGGATATTTACAACATAATTAGTGTCTGGTAAACGATGGTACTTTTGAGGGATCAGTGCTTACATTAGACTATGGCTAAGGTGACTTCTAATCCTGAGATTAATTCTATGATAATCTGGGCCAATACTGAACCAGAGATTATGAGACCTAAGACATGGCTGTGTTTGGCTGGTCGTGGTTAAAAATTGGAACATTTATATCAAGATAGGAAGTGAAATTCAAAATAAGAACACTGAGCATCATCTTATGGAAATCCTATTGTTTCTACACTAGATCCTTCTCCAGCCTGCACAGCCATTCCAGTTAGAGACATACTGTGCCAAACCAAACAGATCTGCTGAGACCCAGGCAGTATAGAGACAATTCTAGGCTCCTTGTCCCAGCCTCAGAGAAATCTTATCTAACTAAATCAGAAGCATAAAACAGAATGTTTAAAACCCAAGTCCCAGAAACAAATATTATAAAATGTTGCTTATTAGGAAAACACTAAAATTAAAAACTTAAATGCAAATTTGAGTATTTTTTGGGCAGCATACATTATGTTCCTAAAGTAAGGCATAATCCTTCACTTGTTGTTCTTTACATTTTCTCAGAGTTAGGTGGTCAAGAAAATTAAGACAAAGAGAAGTTTAATAACTTTTATGATATAAATCTGTAATAACTCTCCTACCATTTCTACTTACATTAAAGTAATGCATTTAACAGCCTAATGATTAAAATATAGATATAGATTTTAAGCAGTAATGGAATTAATGTTAGTAATAGCTTTTTTTATTTTGAATTATTTGATTAGATTCATGAATTTAATATTACATTAAAATTTATAGATATGTTTGAAGTAGTAATTCATAAGACTTTAATTATATAGATAGCTCACTTTGCATATTCTATTTTGCCTCATGATCTTAAAATATAGATTATTTTAAGATGTAAAGTACTTCTCAAACATCTCAAAAGCTTACAGATTGTTCGCATAAAATATTTTTATGCTAATAGGGGTTGCTTTTCATATTATTTCATTAATGTTAACCTCACCTCAATATTAGATTAAACTTGGTAATGAGTTTAGGTCTTACCCCTGTCTTGGAGCATTTCTTCTCATATGACACAAACAGTTGTCATCTGATAAAGGACATCACAATGATCTGGGCGTGAAAGTTTTTAACACACAGAACTTTTTTGCCCCTTCGTTTTAGACTCTTCCTAATCTTTTCCCAGTAAAACTGGCTGAACATTTTTCTTTCTGTAATAACAGATGTGAAGTCATGATACCAATAATGTTTTCTAACTAGCATTTTCAGTCCACATATTCTGTTGATATTTTCATATCATTAAATATTCTTCTATAACATCATTTTTAGTGACTGTAAATTATTTCATTCTGTTGGTGGACTATAATTTATTTACCCAATCTCCTCTTATTGAATTTTTTCTTTTATGTTCGCATAGCAAAAATGTTGCATACATCCACGATCATTTCATTAAGATAAATTTCTGTAAGTATAATGGTTATGTTAAAAAGAATATAAAATCTTGACACTGCCTTAACAAAAGGCATGTTGCATGACCACACAGTTTGAATACAGAGTATCCATGTCCCTAAACCTTCAGTGACAGTTTATTTTTGTTAGTAGTGATACATCTTTGTCAATATGGTAAGAAAATGTTTTAATACCTCATTGTTTTACTATACAAACTTATGTGGTGACCACTGAGGCTGCATAGTGTTTTATGCACTTCTACTTATCTAAACAGAGAGATGTGGGAGGGGCATTTTCTAAAAGGTCTATAAGTAGCGCTGCACAGAGGACCCAAATTCCATCAGCTTGAACGTGCCTAGACCCCTTGCTCTAGCTGTACGTTAATGACATTAAAATTGTAGAAATATAATATGTATTCAATTTAATGAAGGGGAGAGGCCAGTCAAAACTCAGATCAAATTTTCTTTTAAAATAAAGAATATCAATAAAGCAGTGGAAAACTGTGAAACTAATTATCACAAGTAGATGCAACTAGTTGACATGATTTCATTTTCTCTGCAAGATATGTTTGAAATATAAATCTAATTGAAACTGCGTGTTTTTTTTATAAAGTATATATTTTGAATGTATTTAATCTTTTCAGTTCTGGTATGTGTACATTGCTTTTAAAAGTAGTTCAATTCAAAATATGACTTGAATTGAAAATATTTTGTCTGTGATTTTCAAATACATATTAAATGATCATTTATGTAATTATGAGATGTTCCCTTGAAATGGGTCTGTGAAATCAAAAGACTTAAAATGTTACTTGTAGGAAAGTGACCATATTATGATAGGATTATCCATTGCTGCATAACAAATTATCCCAATATCTAGCAGCTTAAAACAACAAATATTTATTATCTCACATATTTTCTAAGGTTCGGGAAACCAGAGGCAGCTTAGCTGGGAGGTTCTGGCTCAGGGTCTCTCATGAATTTGTAGTCAACCTGTTGCCCAGAGCAGCAGTCTCTGAAGACTTGACTGGAACTGAAGGTTCTGTGCACAAGCTTTTTAGCATGATGTAATCCTGTTGGGCTGTTTTTGCTTTTTTGCCTGTGCTTTTAAGGTGTTAAAAAAAACTCTTTGCCCAGACCAATGTCCTGTAGTGGTTCCCCAATGTTTTATTTTAGTAGTTTCATACTTTCAGGCCTTACATTTAAATCTTTAAACCATTTCGAGTTGATTTTTATGTGTGATAAAAGATGGGGATCTAGTTTCATTCTTCTGCATAATGATACCCAGTTTTTTCCAGCACCATTTATTAAAGAGACTATCCTTTCCCCAGTGTGTGTTCTTGGCATCTTTGTCAAAAATGAGTTGGCTGTACATGAATGGATTTAATTCTAGGTTCCCCATTCTGTTCTGTTGGTCTATATGACTCGTTCAATGCCAGTGCCATGCTGTTTTGGTTATGACGGCTTTTTAGTATAATTTGAAATTAGGTAGTCTGATACCTCCAGCTTTGTTCCTTTTGCTTGGGATTGCTTTAGCTACATAGGGTATTTTATGGTTCCATAGGAATTTGAGGATTCTTTTTTTCTGTATCTGAAGAATGTCATTGGTATTTTAATAGGAATTTCATTGAATCTGTAGATCACTTTGGCTTGTATAGAGATTTTTGGTGAATATCTATTCTTCTAATCCACGAACAAGAGGTATCTCTATTTTTTCCTTTCTCTTCAATTTCTTTCATTACCATTATATAATTTTCACTATAGAGATTTTCAATTCTTTGGTTGTATTTATTACTAGGCATTTTTGGGGGTAGCTATTATAAATGAAATTGCTTTCCTGATTTCTTTTTCAGCTAGTTCCTTATTGGTATATAGAAATGCTACTGATTTTTGTATGTTGGTGTATCCTGCAACTTTAGTGACTTCATTGATAGTTCTAAGTGTTTTTTAATGAAGTCTTTAGGTTTTTCTAAATATAAGATCAGGATGTCTGCAAACAAGGATAATTTGACTTCCTCGTTTCCAATTTGGATGCCCTTTATTCCTTTATCTTGCCTAATTTCTCTGGCTAGGAACTCCAGTATTATGTTGAATAGAAGTGGTAAAAGTAGGCGTTTTGTCTTATTCCAGATCTTAGTGGAAAGGCTTTCAGTTTTTCCTGTTCAGTATGATATGAGCTGTGGGTTTGTCATATACGGCCTTTATCATGTTGAGGTACGTTCATTCTGTGCCCAATTTATTGAGAGTTTTTGTTTGTTTGTTTTTTATCTTCAAGTTATGTTGAACTTCATCTAGTGCTTTTTCAGCATCTATTGAAATGATCATATGGGTTTTGGTCTTTGATTCTGTTGATGTGGTATATCACATTAATTTATTGGTTTATATTGAACCATCCTTGCATCCCTAGGATGAATCCTACTTGATTATAGTGAATGATCTTTTCATTGTGTCATTTGTTTGTTTATTTATTTATGTATGTATTTTTGCATGCACACACTTCATTTAATTTATATTTATTTTTTAATAATTTTTATTTTAAAATATTATGGTGTACAAGTGTTCTCGTTACATGAATGAATTGCATAATGCTAAAGTCAGGGCTTTTAGTGTGCCTATTACCATAATAGCAACATTGTACCCAATAAGTAAGTTTTTGTGCTTCACCCCCCTCCCATACTTCCCCCTTCTTAGTTTCCAATGTCCTTTATACAAGTTTGTGTCCATGTGTACCCACTGTTTAGCTCCCACTTATTAGTGAGAACACGTGGTGTTTATTTTTCCATTCCTGAGGTACTTCACTTAGGATATTGTTCTCCAATTCCATCCAACTTGTTAAAAATGACATTATTTCATTCCTTTTTATGGCTGAGTAATACACCACGGTGTGTGTGTATTACACACCATGTGTAGTATACACTCCCCCCCCCACATTTTCTTTATCCACTTATCAACTGATGGGCATTAAGGTTGATTCCACATCATTGCAATTATGAATTATGCTGCGATAAGCATTTGAGTGTAGGTCTATATTATAACACAGGACTTAAATAGGACTCTAGAACAAATGGACCTAACAAACATTTATAGCACATTCTACCCAAAAACTGCAGAATATACATTCTTCTCACCAGCATAGGGAACATTTTCCAAGATAGATCATATGTTAGGCCACAAAACAAGTCTTAGCAAATTTAGAAAAATTGAAGTCATATGTATCTTCTCAGCCCACAGTGCAATAAAACAATCAATTCTAAGAGGAATTCTCAAATGACACAAATATATGGAAATTAAACAACCTGCTATTGAACAATCCTTGGATTATTGATGAAATCAAGATGGAAATTAAAAAAAAATTCAAATTGAATGATAAAAGCTACAAAAGCTTCCAAAATCTATGGGATATAGAAAAACCAGTGCTAAGGGGTCAGTTCATAGCCTTAAATGCTTACATCAAAAGATAGAAAGATCACAAATCAGCAGTATAATGGTATTGTATTTTATGTTTCCATTTTCATCTTAGATTTTATTTATTTGGGTTTCTCTCGCTCTCTTTTTTTTTTAATTTAGTTTACCCTAAAGGTTTGTCAATTTTATCTTTTCAGAAGACCAACTTTTTTGTTGTTGTTGATCTTCTGCAATTTTTTGTCTCTGTCATTTATCTCTGCTCTTTATTATGTATTTTTTCTATTAATTTTGGGTTTGCTTTATTCTTTTCTACTTCCTTGAAGTGCATTTTTAGGCTACTTGAAGTCCATTTTTTATATAGGTGTTCATTGCTATAAAATTTCCTCTTATACTGCTTTTACTATACTCTGTAAGTACTGGTATGTTGTATTTCCATTTTTATTTGTTTCAAGAAATTTTTTGCTTTCTTAATTTCTTCTTTAATTCATTGTTCAGGAGCATGTGGTTTAATTTCCTTGTATTTGTACAGTTTCCAAAATTCCTTTTGTTATTGATTTCTAGTTTTATTCTGTTGTGGTAAAAACATGATACTTGATATGATTTTGACTTTTTTGAATTTGGTGAGACTTGTTTTTTGACCTAACATGTGGTGTATCCTGGAGAATGTTCCATGTGATGATAATAAGATGTGTATTCCACAGCAGTTGGATTAAATGTTCTATAAATGTGTGTTAGGTCCATTTAGTCTAGAGTATAGTTTAACTTTGGTGTTTCTTTGTTGATTTTTGCCTGGATGAGTTGTCCATTGCAGGACATTGGGTATAGAAGTCCCCTACTGTTATTGTATTGCCATTTGTTTCTATCTTTAGATCTGTTAATATTTGCTTTATATATTTGGGTCCTTTGGTGTAGATAATCACTTAACCACAAAGGAAGATAGTAAGGAAGGAAGAAAGGAACAGATGATTTACAAAACAACTAGAAAATAGGGAACAAAATGGCAGTAGTAATTACTTACATATCAATAATAACATTTAAATCTAAATGAACTAAATTCTCTAATTAAAAGACATAAAGTGGCTAAATTGATTTAAAAAACAAGACTCAAAAAATTCTGCCTATAAGAAACTCGCTTACAAAGAAACACATATACTAAAAGTGAAGAGATGGAGAAAGATACTCCTTGCAAATAGAAACCAACAAAGAGCAGGAGTAGCTATACTTGTATCAGATAAAATAGGCTTTAATACAAAAACTGTATCAAGAGACAAAGAAGGTCATTATATAATAACAAAGGAGTCAATTTAGCAAGAGGATATAATTACAGTAAATATGTGTGAAAGATCTACTTCTAAGCTCTCTTAAATGACTGTTACTAGACATTTGTTCCTTACCACATGAGTCTCTCTCCTTTGGGCTGCTCAGAATAGACATGAATTCTCCTAGAGTGAGTGATCGAGGAGAGAATCTTGAGAAAGAAAGAAGAACGTGGAAGGATGCAAGGGAGGGAGAGAGGCAGAAGAGGAGGAAAACCCCGAGATGGAAGTGTAATTCTGTTTGATAACATAATCTCAAAAGTCTTATACCATGACTTTTACCATACTCTCTTGACCTCACAGAACAGTCCTACTATAATGCAGAAAGGAACTACACAGAGTATATATACTAGGGAAGGCAGGAATTTATTTAAAGTAAATAGTATTACTTTAAGTAAAAATTTACCATAATTAAGTAGCATAAAATAAGCGATAACTGCATTAAGTACATCAAAATTGTCAAATTCTTTTAACTGTCAATAGCCCTATTTTAACACTCTGAATATCATAATCATCAAATGACTTTTAAATGTGGTTTAAAAGAATCCTCTAAATTCTTCATTAAAAAAATGCTTCTCATCTTCAGTGTTTTTTTTTTTTTTTTTTGGTGAAGATTTAAATAAAATGTTTCTGTTAATTTTAAATGAAATTAAAACTATAGGTATGTAATCATTTCAAAGAAATGTATAATCATTTTCTTATATGTGAATTCTCTTTCCTGTAAGTACTTGTCTTTAATAACAGTAATAGATTAATAATAAACTTTATCCCTGAACAGTAAAATTTTTTTATCCTACTGTATTTTTTATTTTCGTGAAGTTTCAGCACTGATTCTTTTCCCCCAGAAGTTTAAAATGAAAATTACTTCCATAGTCATTTCATTCTCTTGGGACCTAAGTAGGTATGATGTCATATCATGGGTACAAGGGATTCTGTAATGACTGACTTAATTATTTATGAATGAGACAGGGTCTTACTCTGTCACCCAGGCTAGACTATAATGACATCATCATATCTCACAGCAACCTCAAACTCCTGGGCTCAAGCGGTCCACTTGCCTCAGCCTCCCCAGTAGCTAGGACTGCAGGTGTATGCCACAAAGCCTGGCTAATTTTTTTAATTTTTTGTAGAGATGGGGTCTTGCTATGTTTCTCAGACTGGTTTTGAACTCCTGGTCTCCCTAATCCCCCCACCTCAGCCTCCTAAAGTGCAAGGATTACAAGCATAAATCACCTTGCCCAGCCTGTAGTAACTTTAATACAGCCAACTTTGTTATAGCATTTTTTATTTTCTTAAAATAACAGAGACATAACTAATTGGATAACTTTATCTTATTGTTCTAGGTCTCCTAAAAACCCAGAACAGAAGATTATTAAGAGAGTGATTGCTCTTGAAGGAGATATTGTAAGGTAAGTACTTAAATTGTTGTTTCTGAGTTCAAGTTTTAAGTTTGGTTTTAAATCACATTACTTGGGAAGCACATTTCAATTCACAGGGCAAAAGCTTCAGAGACATCCCAGATGAGCTGATACATCTTTAGTGAGCTTCATTAACCATTTCAGAATGTAAGGCTTAAATAAGCTTAGTGATCAAATTGCCATTCTTTAATTGTGAGGCATAGGAGAAATAAATATTAATTTTATACTGTAATAAAATTAACCACATACTCTAAAATGGCCATTAAATCATTGTTTTCTGGATATTAAAATTAACACAATTATTTTAAAATTGTATTGTCAAGATTCATTTTAGAAAAATTCAAGCTAATACAGAAACTAAGAGTAATCTTTTATAATCATAGAGATGGGAAAAATTGCAAAGAATATGAAAGAGAAACTTCTGAATCAGTGACAATTTAGATAATAACATTGTAATGATCAGGTATTTACGCATCCTGTAATAATATTTATTCTACTTGCTGATAAGAGAAATGTTTGCGGTTCAGCAAGTAAATATTTATGTGACGTGACATGTCTCATTTTGATCGCTTTATTTAAATAAGTTGTACCCAGATCTATACAATGTGGTAGCCAAAATGCTTTAAAACCTACATTCAAGAAGTTTTATTATCCTGTTTCCTCAAAACACTTAATCCTAAAGTATGTGTATTAATGATAGTACATAAGCAATCTCAACAAAGTGAACCTCAGTTGGCTTTAGAGCAGAATCGAGGCCCACAGTTCTCAGAAGATGGCCCGAGGATCCTGGGGGATCTCCAAATCCCTTTTAGGGGGTCTTTGAGATCAAAACTACCTTCCTAATAATACCAAGATGTTATTTGCCTTTGTTACTCTCATTCTCTTGTGTGTGCACAATGGAGCTTTCCAGATGTGTGATATTCCAGTAGATTGAATGTAAGAGCTGTTTTTCATTTAGCCAGACACTAAAAATATTTGAAACATCTGAAGAATACCACTCTCCTCACTATTTTTCCTTTGTTTTGAAAAATAAAAACTTTTAGTAAAATATGTTTGTTAACTTGGGCTTATTATTTAAATTGAATCAATACATAAATATTTTTAGAAATTCTTTATTTTAATATCTACTGTGGTAAGTGCTAATATTGCACATAAGCAAACGTCTTTGGGATCTTCCATTATTTTTAAAAGCGTAAATGAGTTCTGAGACCAAACAATTTGAGAGCTTGTTGATACAGGAATCTATGGCAAACATTTTCAGGCGAGGATTAACTGCTCATAAGTAGCCTGTATGATATTAATGAAGCTATCGTATTGAGGTGTGGTTTCTTTGATTTATCTTTGTGGATATTTGTTTGGGCTTTTTTTCCTTTTAAAAGACTTTTTGAGGTATAATTTATATATGATACCATTCTCCCATTTTAAATATACAGTTCAATGAATTTTAGTGTAAATTTATACAGTTGCGCATCCCTCACCACAATCTAGTTTTTGAGCACTTCTGTTACCTCTGTAAGTTCTTTCCTGTTTGCACTTAACTTCAGCTTCCACTCCCACTCTCAGGAAACCACAGGTCTACTTTCTGTCCCTATAGTTTAGCCTTTTCTATAAATGTTATTTAAATGGAATTATACAATATATAGTCATTTGTGTCTTTTTTTT
The DNA here is from genome assembly GCA_004363605.1 of Indri indri. Taxonomy (NCBI): domain Eukaryota; kingdom Metazoa; phylum Chordata; class Mammalia; order Primates; family Indriidae; genus Indri; species Indri indri. The sequence continues at coordinate 5,431 of RJWJ010014254.1, read as the reverse complement.
TTTAACTTTGAATAATGTTCAGTGTGTTTCTCTGTGCTGTGCGTGTTATCTGTAGTTCATTTTTATTGCTGAGTATAATCCACTCTATGGACTTCCACATTCTGTTGATCCATTCACAAGTAGATACACATGAGGATTATTTTCAGTTTGGGGATATTATGAGTAATATGATGGGTATTTGTATACATACCATGAACTTTTGAGTCTTTTGGTGGAAATATGTTCTCATTTCTAGTGGGTATACAGTCAGCCTTCTGTATCTGTGGGTTGAGCATACCTGGATTCAACCAACTGGGGATTGAAATTTTTCACAAGGAAAAAACAAGGATGGTTGTGTCTATACTGAACATGTACAGACATTTTTGTTATTATTCCCTAAACAACACAATATAATAACTATTTATATAGCATTTACATTGTATTAGATATTATAAGTAATACTGAGTGTTATGGTAGGTGTGTGTTTAACTTTTTAAGAAATTGTCAAACTATTCGCGACAGTGGCTGTACCATTTTATGTTCCACCAACAATATACAAGAGTATGCAAGGGTTCCAGTTTCTGTGCATCCTTGCCAGCACATGGCATTGTGAATATTTTTGAATTATAGCCATGCTAGTGAGTGAGAGGTAGACTCTCACTGTGGTTTTGATTTGTGTTTCCCTGAAGGCTAATGATATTGAACATTTGTCCGTGTGCATGCTTGCCATCCATATATCTTCTTGGGTGAAGTGTCTGTTCAATCATTTGCCCACTTTTGTATTGGGTTGTTTATATTTTGAGTCCTAAAATGTTCTTTGATTTTTATTATCTTAACAGAGTGAGCATTTTGGGAAGGTGTATGTATAATGCTGGGATTTTAGTCAGGAGTAAGTGTATAAGTATAAATGGACTTAGTTATCATTTCTTATAAAATATGCATTCGAAATTGGAAGAACTTGGTGACATTTTTTTACTTTTGGAAGAGCCCATCCAGCCTTCTGATTTCTATAGGAAACTAGGAAGAGCAGTAAATTCAGAAAACCATTTGATATGCACCCATAAATATCCAAAATATACTTTTTATAATTAGAAAATAATATATGGATATCATGCAAATCCCATTCAAAGAAGAATCAGCAAACCTTGAAAACATTACGCTAAGTGAAAGAAGCCAGTCACAAAAGATAACGTATTATATGATTCCATTCATATGAAATATCCAGAATATGCAAATTTATAGAAACAAATAGATTAGCAGTTCCCAGAAGCATGGAATAGGGAGAATAGGAGTTACTACTAATGAATATAGGGGTTTTAGGATTTAGTTACACTTTCTGTAGGTTTTGGGAGTATTTTTAATTTGAATTACACATAATTAGAAGTTAGGGAAGGAACCATAATTTTTTCAGAGGTTAAGCCTGTTAAAGGCTTAATCCAGTCTTCTATTTAATGTTCTGTTAGTCAGTCTCCTTCAGGTTGCAGAAACCAGATACGCTGTGAAATACAGCTGACGGAGTACTTATTTTAAAGATATCTGGGGAAGTAAAGGCAATAGGCCAAGCCGCAGCATAGCCTCGCTGAGGAATAGGAATGGTGGTGCAGCAGGACTTCCAGTTTCTGCCATTTGTGCCCTCAGCCTCCTGGCACATTGCATTTGCCTGTCTCCTCTTTGTTTCGCTTGGCTTTTGCCCCATTGTCAACTGCTGACTTCCTTGGGTGTACCTCATGTCTAAACTACCTGAGAGAAAGAAATCGGAGTACGCTGCTTTGCGGTAGAGATCTAGGACTTGTCCACCTGACAGGCTGCTTGGTCAACCAGCTGACTGGCTGCCTTTGGGGTAAGTGCCCCTCCCTGGTCCAGTCATCTGCAGCGAGGTGACCTGGGACACTCCCTGTTAGTATAAGGAACCTGTTGGAAGAGGCTTGTAGGTATGACAGATACTATGAGTCGTTCCCGAACGAAGCATTGCAATTAGCACTCACTTTTCTCAGTGTTACCTTTTAGGAAACCTCAGTTCAATAAAACCATAATCTGTTCTCTTAGTAGTTGCCTTACCATTACCCTCTGGGGAGGATAAACTTTTTTTTTTTTTTTTAGCTTTTAGTTACAGAAATAACACAAACTTGTAAAATTCAAAATGCAGTAATGAACATCCTTGCACACTTAACTTTTTACACGTGTGGTTTTGTAGAAAAGATAGCTGGAAGTGAAAATATTGGGTTGAGGTATGTTGTTGTTATTAATTATGGTGGTTGTTATTTTCAGTTCTAATATATACTGCCAAATTTTTCTCTCAAGAGGTTTGTGTATATTTATACTCTTATCAACAAAGCATGAAATTACCTTTTCAGAGAAAATTTATTTAAAGGTCATGTGCAATGGGGAAGTTACAGACTTAAGATTCAGAAGTTAAAACATTTCAACACAAATTTTAAAATTAGTTTTAGATGATCAGGTTATATTTATCAAGTCAGTGAACTAACCACATAGACCTTAGTACCATCCATTTAATAAGCAGTAGCCTAGATACTGGAGAGACATAATGAACAAAAGAGATAAGGTTCCTGCCCTTGTAATGCTTACATCCTTGTGGTTGGAAACAGACGATAAACAAATATTAATATATAACACATATTGCAATGGCATGGGTGAGAAATGCTATGAAAAAAATAAAGTAGGAAAAGATGTATAGAGAGATGGTGGGGGCCTGGGGCTGCTATTTCAGATGGGATATTCACTGACAATTGTAACACAAAGATATTTCATCAGACTCAAGGGAGCAAGGGAGAGAGCCATACTGGTATCTCAGGGAAGGACCATTCAAAACAAAGGAATAACAAATGCTAACCTCTCAGGATACTTATTAGGTAAGGTCAAGGAATTGCAAGAAGCGAGCATGGTTAGACCTTATTGAAGGAGGGAAATTGCTGTAAGAGATTAGATCTAAGAGGTTTTCAGAGTCTTGTGGGTCAAAGTAAGGACTTTGGATTTATTTTAGTAGGATGGCAAGCCAGTGGAGGCTTTTGAACGATGGAGCGATTTGGTCTGATTGGCATTTTTAAAGGATCACTCTTTCTGTGCTGCTTGCAGAATAGACTGAAGGGGGGCAATCTGACTCACATAACTGGCATTTTATTTTTCTCTTGAGAACATAGCATTTAAATTCTTGTAAAATAGTTAAGTATCCTTATTTATGACATGCATGATGACTACTTTGATTTGTTATTTTCAGTGACTCAGATAAAACTAGTCACGTTATTTATAAGCACAGTTATCATAATTACATTGACAAGGTGAAAAGTAGAGTTGAAGTATTTTTTCAGAGAATTGAGCCAAATATTCTTAAGATTGTAAAAGATGAGACTTTTAGAGGTCTGAACTTTGTACCTCGATGTCAGCATTGATTAAAATCACAAGGCAATTGCTTGATTCTCAGGATCTCATAGCTCTCGATGTAATCACTTTCACAATGTTGACCCAAATGGGTGTGCTTATCTGTGACACTGAACTTTAAAAAGCTAATGATAGTGATATTTAGACAGATTCATTGGTTCCATCAAAATGTTTTTATAGTTGTTTTTTCTTATTAATTTGTTATGATTCACATAGAAGCATTGTCTTAGAAAACGTAAAATGGATGTAAAGCACTAAACTGCAGCAAACCAATGTGAATCAACCACAGTTGAAATTTTTAAGGCACCAATTTCTTTTTTTTTTTTTTTTTTTTTGAGATAGGGTCTCATTCTGTTGCCCAGGCTACAGTGCAGTGATGTCATCACAGCTCACTGCAACCTCCAATTCCTGGGCTAAGGCAATCCTCTTGCCTCAGCCTCTTGAGTAACTGGGACTACAGGTGCATGCCACCGTGCCCAGCTAATTTTTTTATTTTTTGTAGAGACAGGGTCCTGCTATGTCGACCAGGCTGGTCTCAAACTACTGGCCTCAAACAATCCTCTGACCTTGGCCTCCCAAAGTGCTAGGATTACAGATGTGAGCCACCACACGTGGCCAACATTTTTTATTGAGACGCTTGTATTTCTGCTTCATGGATCTTCTCTGCCTAGTTAGAAATGAAGCCCAACATATCTTCTCTTCTTTCTTGGTAAAATAGACTTTTGAAATCTGGGTTTCTAGGCGGTTAGCGACCTCAGTGAAGCAAAGGAATGGAGTCTTTAGTCCCCAGTGAAGAGGTGACCATGTAACTTATCACCTAAACTGGAACACTCTCAGAGTAAAAGAGGATGATATTAATTATTAAATTAGGATAATTAGCATAAATGGGACTGCCACGACAAACTGGACCAAATAGTGACCCCTCCAGTGATTACTTTATAATTTACTTCACATAATCTGATTTTGTTTAGTTTGTGGCCCTCCCTGTTCAGGAGAATTCCAAGAAGTATTCATAGGAAACAGAATCATTTCTTGGCCCCAGGAAGGAATCAGATACAGAAGGATCAACGGTGTTGTCAAGAAGTGTGTCCTGCTCACAACACAGTCATTTTTGTGCTTGTGAGACAGCGCAAGGCTTTCTTTAACTCATGTTGATGTTGCAGAATTGTCTGAGATAGAAAATCATGAGACTTTTCTCACTGCAAAATAAGTGATAATTCATCTTCAAGTCTGGAAACTATATTGTAAAATGTCAAAACACCCTAATTTATTAAAAATAACTTTCTGGTATTAGCAAAAAAAAATCCATTGAGTCACTAGAAATTAAACATCGTAAAGCCTGATGATTTTAAATGTACTATTGAACATGTGGAAATCAATATTAGCCTATCACAAATGGTTGAATCATATTATGTTCCAGCAAATGATGAAGCTTTATAGGAAGAAAAATAGAACTAAATTGAGTTTTCTCCAGTATAACTACAAATGATGCTTGTTTAATAACTTCTTTTTTTTATTGTTGGTGCTGTAGCTCAGAATAATCCAAGCCTAATGTGCCCATATGGTTCTCCTTGAAGATCATGCATTGATTTATGTCGTTTTTGGTAGATTAGGATTTAGTGATGCTTTCTGTCTTGAAGGGAAGGAGATACGAAAAGAAATTTCTGTCCAGGACCCTGATAAAGATTGGTGAATAAAATGTTTCAGATCATGGAAGCCAATAGTTTCATTTTATAGTTCTCAAGCAAAGCTGGATAGGTAGTTCTTTTTTTTTTGTTTGTTTGTTTTGTTTTTTGTTTTTTGTTTTTTTGTTTTTGTTTTTGTTTTTTGAGAGAGAGTCTCACTCTCTTGCCTGGCGTGAGTGCCGTGGCATCAGCCTAGCTCACAGCAACCTCAAACTCCTGGGCTCAAGCAATCCTACTGTCTCAGCCTCCCGAGTAGCTGGGACTACAGGCATGCGCCACCATGCCCGGCTAATTTTTTCTATATATATTTTTAGCTGTCCAATTAATTTCTTTCTATTTTTGGTAGAGACGGGGTCTCGCTCTTGCTCAGG
>RJWJ010014253.1:0-38302 GCA_004363605.1 Indri indri | reverse complement strand
GAGAAGTTAAGAAGAGAGAGAAACATCTGGCTTACCCGGAAAGCACTCCCAGGACTAGGTTGAGAACAAAGAAGGATCCAATGATGATGAGGGGGATGAAGTACAGCCAATTCCAGGTGGCTCCTAAGGCATCATTGGTCTGAAAGAAAGCAAAATAGTCCCTTAATACTTAAAGCCATCTGCCAGAAGCAAGGCTGTTTTGGAGCTTTGCACATAGTGTAATATAACAAGCACAGTGTAACACAGCTAAACATCGCCTCACCCACTCCCACTTTGGTATTATTGTGGGTTAACTCATGATCTCCCAGGTACATAGTGATGGACACTGCATCAGCTTCACTGTAATACCCCGAGTTGGAATATTCTAACACCCTCACTTAACTGATGAGAAAACTAAACACAGAAAGCTCAAATACTTTTCTGAGGTCATGCAAACAATCACTGGTTTTGCAGTGTCTGGTGATGCGGGTTCTAAACCTTTGCACTCTAAACCAGACAAATTCTCAAAAAGACAAAGGCAGGCTGTGGCCATCACTCCATTCCATGGATGCTGGCAAAGGCCTTGACAGAGCTGCTTGGAATAAAAGAGGGGCCTCCCCATGCTGCACAGCCCCTGCCCTGGGCTCTGGCTTGCTTTCTTCCACCACGGTGCAGTTCTATGGAGCTGGACCAGGCCAGGCCCCAGCAAGATGATGGACAAAACAAGGAATAAATCTAGATTTGAAGAGTGATTACTTGCTCTCTCTCTAATGCTAACACACAGTGAACCAAAAAAGTGCATAGAAATCCATATTCTGAATTCTTATACCACAAATTGGATGCAAGTCCCTTGACTAATCAGGGATTGAGGAAGGATTACACCACATGCCTTAGGCAAAAGAAATAACTCTTGGCAGGATGTCTTAGTAGGACCTAGAAATAGAGGTTGGGGGCATTTTAAGGCATCTTCCCTAATGCTTGTGCCTTTCCACTAACAGTTCTCAAGCTTTACCTGGAGTTTCCCTCCCCACGACAGCACCTCCGGGTCTTTCTGAATAGTCTCCTTGAATCGCATGTCCCATTTGCAAGGCTTTCAAATCCCCTTGCCTCGACACTACCAGCTCACACGCAAATTTTAATACCCATTTAAAACTCACAATAGATACTGCATCCCCAATTCCTTGGGGAAACAAGGCCATAAAAGTCAAATGCCATGCCTAAAACTCACGTGCTACATTAGTAAAGTCAAGTCCTTCACTCAGAATTTCTACGGTCAAGTGTTTCTCAGCCCTGCAACTTACCTTTCTCTCGTTCACTACCGAACTTTGAAAATGTATTTTGATTCATTGTCTTCATGCTTCCTGTGGACTTCTATGACATTTTATCTTTTTTCCCTCTCAAATTATCTCATTTTCTCTCTGCCTCCCGTTCAAGTATGTCAGTCCACAGAACACAGCCCCTTAGTGAGCATGGAAGCTATTACCGTACAGTAGAGTTACTCATTCAAAATAGCTTCTAAGGCAACCTCCTTTCACCAAACCTCTGTCTTTTGTCTTGTCCCTACACTGTTGAGAGAGAGAGATGATTGCGCCTGAAGCAGAATAAAAAGTTAAAAATAAACAACAACAAAAAAATCACTTTCTGAACTGGATGGGACAAAGGCAGGGACCTGCCAATTTCAGCGTGCAAGATCTAGCTCTTCGGTCTGATCAGGTCTGGTCAGTTACATGCAAGTAGGGAAGATGTGGGCCAGACCTCAGAGAAAACTATTCCTGATTATTAGAATAAAGATGCAGAAGAACTAGATGTCAACTACCATGGATGGTTTTAATGGACAAAGGAAGCCATTTTTTCTGAGATAGTTGAGACTTGAGCTTCCGGTGGGTTGAAGGATGAATTGAATGATCTTTGTGTTGCTAGTTCTGTCTTTATTTGTGATCATAAATCGAACCTTCTGTAAGATGGGTTAGCTCCAATGGTTCACCAGTGGGGCCCCAGATTAACAGGGTTTGTTCACTCCATGGCTTAGCCAGTGCTCCCTCTTAGTGCTTCCTGGCAGCAAGAACTGAGTTTACACCCAGCATCCCAATCAGGGCTCCGTCACCAATACACGTTAGTCAGTATCGGCAATGGCTGTGATGAAATGATGACTGTTAAGGTATTTTTGGTCTCAGAAATAACTGAGCTACAGTTTGAAGATGGCTCAGAGCAATTTCACTTGGGTGACTATTTGCGAGGGATGCTGTAGAGTGAAGAGTATGCCCAAAATCGTGTTCCTCTCATTGCTGGTGATCTGTAAGATGTTAATGTGTTTTGTGGAAAATGGGCTTCTATAACCAGAAACTTGGGAAACAGCAAATTATATTTTCTTCTTAGCGTGTGAGAAGCACTGCAAAAAAGGAATGTTATTTACTTTGTTTATTCCAGCATTGCATGAACTTCCTTGATTAAGGAACCCTTTAAAACAAAAAATCTATTAACACATCCAGGAAGACAGCCTGTGAAAAGTAGAGATAAGTGTACTCCCTTCATTGGTCTCGAGTCTGGAATGAGTTTCCCAATTTTATAAAACGCTAGCGATGAACAGTATCTTTTTATTCAGTGCTTTGTGAGAATGGCTTGGTTTTGGTTTAATCTATATTAAGGCAGGAACATTAACTGCTCACTTCTAAACATGGCACCTCACGAAGGGTCTGGCACACACAGATGTTCAACTAATCAAGACATGGCCACAGTTTTAATAAGATGATTCTCTGGTTAAAAATATACCAATACAATTCACTCAGCCTCCTCTCAATCTGGGGCGCTTTCTCTGAATTGCATGAAGGCCAGTGTTGGGGCCTACTGGATGGAAAAACAGGAGGGAGGAGAAAAGGAGAGAAAGAATTGCTGGGAAGACACGAGCACTAGCAGCACTGTGCCCTGGGGGTAATTAAAGATGAGTGACAGCTTAAAAGGCTCCTCTGGAGAACACAGCTTGACAGCCCCCTAGATTATTCACAAAGCTCTTAACAGACTCGCCACACCCTCTCCACACCTCGCCCCTCTCCCTCGGGTTTCACTCTGGTCAGGTGGCCTCCCCCACCACGCGCATGCTTGTCCACAGGCCAGTGACGCAGCCAGCAGGACAAGGGGAACCTCCCTCGGCAGGAAGTGGGCAGAGGACTTCATGCCTCCCTCCCCATAGTCTCCAGACTTGGCCTGGAGTCTGGGATGTGTCTCCCAGAGACTGCCAAAACGGCAATCTTTCTGATGCTGATCAGGGCTTCAGTTTCCTTCTGATTCATAATTAAAACCTTAACATTGTCCAATGTAGGAGAGATAACTACCAAAGTGTCCTCTGAGATTAAAAAAGGAGCAGCTGACAATTCCGAAGGCAGCAAGTGCCCCGATGCCACGCAAAGCGGGAGCCAGGAAGAAGTGGCCAGTTCGCCGCGGGGCTGTGGCTGCGCTCGCCTTCTTAACGTGCACGTATGTCGGCCTCGCAGCGGGAGGGGGAGACAGGAGGGCTGCCCGTGTGAGAGGGAGAATCGCTCCCTCTCATTCCCTCTCCACTGTACCCCGCTACCCCCACTTCTGTGACACAGTCTCGATTTCCACAAGCTGCTTTCGTGCAGGGTTGGTGCGTTTTATCTTCCCCAGTGACTCTTCCTTCAGGAACACGGGACAGCCGTGCTAAGTACTCCAAGCGAGATGCCGGGACAACACGCTCTGCAGGATTCTGGCCCCAGGACAGTCTCACAGTGGAAACTTCACAGCCCAGACCTCTACAGTGGAGGAGCTAAGGGTAAATTCGGCACCCTTCTTCCCCAGCAAAGGATGCTGCCCAGAGAGCGAGGGAGTGCCAGCCTCTTCATTCCACACCCCCCATGGAACACCTGCCATGTGCCAGGCACCACAGAAGAGTGCTTTCTTTTAGGGTCTTTGTCCTCATATTTAAGGTGCAGATGCACCTCCCGTCCCCCGACACCTTCCTCGCCCAGCCCTTCCCCAAGGCTGCCACGCCGCCGGCTGCTCTCCATCTCTCTCACCTGCCGCTCCCGAGTGACACACGCACACGTGCACCCGGCAGGGTGATGACAGAGAAAGCAGTCCGGGGGTGGCGGCCCACCTGCGCAGGAGTGCTCAGCGGGTACCAGCCCTGACATCGTGGGAATGTGTTCCTTTGGGAACCTGCCCGAGTAGGGGCGGTGAGCTCACCCACTCCCTGCGTAAACAGCACGCATGGCAATTATCACATTAATCTCTGGCAACCTGGCGGGGAATGCTAGAAGGTGGGGTGGGAGGAGCAGGATTGGCGAGGAAGGTGGGGATGAAGAGAACAAGAGGAAAGTGACCCCACAGTCCTGACCTGAGGCTGCGCAGGTAGGGCCTGGCCCCCACCCTTGAAGATGGGTCTCTAACAGGGTTCCACAGAGTTCCACGGAAAACACGCCGCAGGGCCCTCATCCGTGCGTCCCTTCCAGAGCAGCTCCAGCTGGGAGACTGACCTGCCCGTGATGGAGTGGGAGAGCTGAGTGCGCTGGGACTGGGAAGAAGGAGGGTACTGATTCTACGGTCCTGCCAGAAACAAAGGGTCTCTGGGGCACGCCAGCTTCACAGGCTGGAGGCGGAACCTGCTGGCAAGATCCGGGCTGGGCTACAGCAGGGCTCCTCACTGGGGCACTCCTGGCATGTGGGGCCGGGCAATCCTCTGTTGTGGGGGCTGTCCTCTTGCTGGGTGTCAGCAGCATCCCTGGCCTCTCCTCCCTAGATCCCCCCAGTCGTGACAACCAAGAACGTCTCCAGAATTGCCAAGCGTCCAGGGCAGCAAAATGACTTCAGGTTGAGAATCGCTGGACTCAAAGCTCCATCTCAAGGAGAGATCTTTGGCTTCATTAGTTATTAACTGAGCTCAGGTCAGAGACGCTTGGAGCAGCCAGCCTAGGCTACCAAAAGGCCAGCCATTTTCCCCCCACTGGCACGGGTTGTCAGTGATTGTCACTGAGGATGCTGAGTGCCTTAATCCAGATCCTAAAAGGCCCTGAGAAGTGACTTACTATTTGGACGTAGTAACACACCACCTATCCTTTGCCTTCTCTTGCCCGTGGCAAAAGGCAGCAGAAGTAGTCTGGCAAAGAGAAGTAGCGGAGAAAGGCAGCACTCTGCTCCGCCGCCCCACCTCCCAGCTGCCGCACGACGCTCGCGAGACCAGGGTCAGAAGCCCAGGCCAGGAAGCTGCATGGACAGACAGGACCCCCACTCTGGATGTGTGTGTCTGTCACCACTGGCACTGGGCAGACAGGTATCAATGCATTAGTGGAAACCCACCCACACGCCTGGGAAGACAACTCAAGAGTAAACAGTAGGTGCCACATGGGCTGTTGTGGCCGGGTCCATGCAAGGGAGCACCTCAAAACCAGCATGGCTCAGGGCCCTGCTGTGCTTAAAATCTTTTTGGTTACCCTGGATCTGGTTCATTGTCTAAAAAAATAAATAATAAAATAAAATCTTTTTGGTTGAATCTTTCGATGCCATGTGATCTGTGATCTTTATCCAGTCCCCTCCCTTTCTGAACTCTGACCCCAGAAGCCCAATAGGAAGATGACAGGTCCTTTAAGAAGGTCACCTTGTAATGGTTGGGGCTGGATTTGGGTAACAACAGGGTTCACTATTCTATTCTCTCTACTTTTGTGTATGCTTGAAAATTTCTATAATAAAAGGTTTTAAAATTTTTCCAAAATAAAATTAGTTTATTTAAATAGGTCTGGGCCATGGGTGAATTTTAAGACAAATTCTTTCATAGTCAAACCAGTGAAAAATTGTGATGATTATGGGAGAGGAGGGGTAGAAATGATTTTTTTAACAACTCTTTTTATACTTTTCTGTACTTTGCAACTTTCCTGCAGTCATTAAGTGTTATTTTATGGTTAGAAAACAACAAGGATTATTAGAAAAATTAAGAAGAAGGTCCCCTGCCACCACAACCCAGGGTGCTAGAGAGGCAGATGTCCCTGGAGCCGCTGGGAGACCGGGGTCAAGGCAGCTGGCCCCATGCTGAGCTTCCCAGGCTGGGGGGCCGTTTCACTGGGGTGGGGGGAGACAAATATCTTGCTCCTCAGTTCAATGTGTTGTCCTGGCACCACCCACCCACCCCTACCACATGCAGATTTGCCCAAGTAGGTGAAATTAAGAAGGAATTAAAGAAAATGCACCCTGTGTGGATCAGCTAAAGCACACCACCCCTTCACTCCTGCTACGGGGCTTGCTGATGGGTAACTTGATGCCCTCTCTAAAGAGGGACAAGCACCAGAAACGGCCCTGAGAATAAGAGGCGAGGAGCATCTCTGAAGGGGCAAAGGGTGCAAGAAGCTTCATCTATCCTCTGCTGCTGTGGTCCCTGAACCCCAGGCCATGGCCTGGGAACGGGCAGTGTATCACTGCCTGAGCTCTGCACCCCACCCCACGCCTGTCCACGTAAAAATTGTCCTCCATGAAATTGGTCCCTGGTGCCAAAACGGATGGGGACCACTGCGTTTGGTGCGGGGTTCACCTTATTCCAGAAAAGACATGATAGACGATACCAGGGTAACTGGTCTTCAACCACCCCTTCCCTGGTTCCCTGTCATGCCTTGTGGTTGTCAGGGATCGGTTCTTCTGGTCGCCATCATATACTGCTTTTCCAGTGGTCCCCTCTCCACACCCACTAAATAACCACTATTCTCCACTCCGTCCAGTATGAGTACTCTAACCTTCATCATCTTACAGGCTCTGGAAGCAATCATAGCATCTTGCGCAAAGCCCTCATTTTACAGATGAAGAACCAAGGTTTAAAAGCCAAGTGATTGCCAAAAGGTACTCCAGCAGTTGGTTACGGAGGCAGAGCTAGAACGAAGGACTCCTGACCTCCAGTGCACTCCTCACGGCCCTTCTGTTCCAACTACTCTGATGCCCTTAACTACATACCGCCCTGTTCCCGCTAAAGACTTTGTGTGGAATCAGCTCTGCCCCATGACCTTGCTTGGAAGGTACCTGAGGCAGAAAACCACGACTGTCTCTCACTCCCTCTGAAGGTTAAGATCACCAAAGTCAAGACCTAAGAACTCTGCCATTTAATGAAGGAAGGAGAAAAACTGATAATGTCATGCAAGGTTTCCCGGGGCTGTAGTGCCACCTGGACTTGACATGGGAGGAGGATTCAGGTTGGCCAAGCAACAGAGGAAGACATTCCGAGGAGAGGGAAAGAGGTGGAAAGATGAGGCCGCAAAGCGTTGCTGTTGGTGGCAGCAAGGAGGGGAACATCGGGTCATGGAGGACCCCGAATGGTGGCCTCCACTGTGCGGATTTGCTCACTCCCCAGGAGCTCTTCCTTCTTTCGTCTCTCTCCACCAAACCACGAGTCCTCTCCTACTTGAAAACACCGCTCTGCCTCTATAAAGCTCTCCCTAAGCACGCTCTACTCCTCTCCGGAATCCCCCAGCAATGAGGCACACCCCACAGCAGCACACATATTCAACACTTCTGAGTGTGTGCTCTGCACAAGATCAATGGGAAAGGAAGCAGTTCTCAAGGGCTTTGGTATCCATAAGAAGGCTAAGGCATGAGTACAAATGCCTAGAATAGAAAACAGAACATTACGTGCTGCACTTGGGCATTTATTTGCACTTATTTACAGACCTTCTTTAGATGTGTTCTGCCACTTTTACTTATCGGTCCTCCCTTCCCATTAGGGCTGAATGTTCTCAAAGACACAACTGCATCTTTTATTTCTGTGTTCATTCGACCAATGCTTAGCATATTAGTCTACAAATGGAAGATTCTCAATGATGCTGTTGACTAACAGGAGATTATAACCTGTTGGCATTCTTGTACTTCACAAGCCTATATGAGTTTCCTTCTCTGGAAATAAATATGTCACCCGTAAAATGTCATCTCTGTTGACATACAGCAAGTACACTTTAGTTAACTCAAATATTGAGCACAGCATACAGGAACAGACACTCAAGAAAAAAAGCTTCAGAGAATCATTTTTCTTGGCTTTCATTCCTGCCTCAATGGATTCTGAACAGAAGGTGAATTCATTTATCATTGAACATCTCTGTTTCAATTAATGATTGTGTATCAAACACTACGTAAGGCTGGTTAGCCCAGTTGGTTTCCTGAAGAATGCCCCAGGAAAATTAGTTTCATTTATTTTGCGGCCACAGGAAACACTCTTACTTCTTAATAAGAACAGCTTGAAAGCAAGGGACCGTGGCTTGTAAGTCTTTGTATCTCCCAAACCCAAGACAGCATCCCTGGAAAACATGCTCAATCAATCTGCCTGGGTGTTGACATGGTGCTAATGAAATCCCCGGTCCTGTGTGCCTGTTTATCCCCTCGGGCCTGAGAGTACGTGCAAGGCTCTCCAAGATGGCCCTACTGGCACAGCTTCTCCCAGCACGCTGGGCAACAGGTGTGTGCAAGATACCACTCCCTTCGCCTCTCATGGCCACTGGCAGACTTGGGGGCAGTCAGAGTCCCCAGGCTGGTCAACTCCACTTGAGACTGGCTTCATCTTCTTACCCCAATGCCATATAAAATTGTTATTTATAGGAATCACGGTGCCAGACGACCATCTGTCAGGAACACTGAGGGGGAATTCCTCCCTGGAGTAGGCGCCTACATCAGACAACACATGCGGGGCCCCTTCCCACTCAGACTCCATTTTCAACACTTTGCTTCTCTCTCTCGTGGACTCCAGTCCTCAGGGTCCAGTTCTACCGCTGCCCGACCCCCTTCTCTTTCCTCACCTCTTGATTTTACTGTCTCATTCACTCTGCTGCTGCCCCCTGGGAATCCACCTTGGTTCTCTTTGCCCTAAGATGCACAAAGCTCATTCCAACTGAGCCTACCCGTTGGTTTGGGGCACAAGAAGGTTGAGACAGAACACAGATAATGAGATAATCATGTCATTTCCCCAAACTGGGAAACGTTAGAAAGAATCCCTTTCTACGTTGACTGGTCTTGCACACTTTTCTTTGCTGGGCACTAGGGTGGAATGTACTAAGGTCAATGAAGACGGCTGAGCAATAAGAGAACACACATAAGCTGTTGGAGGGCACAGCCAACCTGAACCCAGGCAGAACTCTCTCTGGAAGTACTAAGACAACTTGATAAAAACATCTTCATCTCAACATCTGCCTCCCATTTAGACACTAAGGGTCCATGGAGAGAAAAATAACCATGGCTTCCACTTGCTAAGCACCTACTCAAGGCCAGAGAGTGAACCAAGTGCCCAGCACACATTAACTCTAATCTTCACAACCACACGCAAGAGAGGTGCTGTTGCGATTTTTCATATTAAAAACCAACAAACAACAATATAACCCAGGTTCAGAAAGGCTGGGGGAATTGCCCAAGGTCCCACAATTAGTATATCGTAGAGTCAGAATCCACACCCAGGTTGGACCTTTTGTCAAGACACCACATTGTGTTGCCTGGGGTGAGGGATGGAGGGAATAGAAATAACAATGTTGTTTTAATTTGGAACATATTTGAGAACAGAGCTACAGATGCCAGTGTATTTACAACAGCAATGCCAACAGAGAAAATAGTCTAATTTCGTATTGTGATCCTATACCAATGTTGTATTGTTTCAACTTCTTTGATGTCTATATCCCAACTTAGCCGTTTCTTCTCTGCCCTCGCAGTCTGACAAGGGTTGGTAGACTGTCCCAGCAAGTTCCCTGGCTAGTTTTATGACAGTCATTCTGCTGTCAGGGAGATTTGGTAAAGTGGGACAAGTGACTCCCAGCCACAGCTGGTTTCATTCTTCAGAGCCCGGGAGAGGAGTCGTTTCTAACCAACACACCTTGTCCTGTCTCTCCCCTGCTTAACATCCTGCAATGGCTGCCCCTGCCAAATCCCCTCCCAGGCCTGACCCAGCCTGTTTTTTTAGCTCCCCTCTCCAGCCCCTGCCACCTGTACGCCAAGTCACACAGCCACACCCAGCTTCTTGCCATTCCCTCGTATGCCACCTTCTTTCCTAGATCTACGCTTTTGCTCACATTGTCCCCACTGCCTAGAATGCCTTCCCCACCTTGTCCTCCTGAAAAGCCTCCACTCGAACCCTGACTCAACACTATCTTTCCCAAAAATCTCCCCAGAGTCAGTCACTCTCGCCACCTGCGCTGAATTCCACCATGCCATGCCACTTAGCTGCATGCAGTAATCACCATGGGCTGGTATGTTGGGCTCTTCCACGGATTGGACACCCCTGGAAACAAGGAGCAGGTTTGATTTGTCTTTGTATCTGCCCCAGAACCCAACTTAACTCTCAGTAGGTGCTCAGCAAGTGTTTGTTGAATGAATAAATAAATGAATAAGTTAATAAGCTGAATGTATGGCTCTGATTAAATGTGAGGCAAGCAGAAGGGAGAAGAAAAAGGTGATTAGAAAGAGATTTCCCAAGGAGTTAATTAAATGGGTAGGGGTTTTATTTTTTCATCACTAACAGGGCAGAGTTAGAAGATGATTAGAGGGAGTTTATCAGGGATTATCATTTAATAAGCCCTTCCCGCACCTTGTCACGAAGAACTTCTCCTAATCCTCTCTAGAAGAAGAAAGGCTCTATCACTCTCATCTCTGATGAGCTCAGGAAAAGACTGGAAGAAACTGGTAGACTCTGCCTTCTCATCTAGCTACAGTCTCGGCTGTGAAACTGGGTCGGGGAAGCAGAAAAGACAGACTTAACATGAATGTGGACCAGGTTCCTGTACAGTCCCTGAAGTTAAGAGGACTCTCTCTGATTTCAGAATAACAAGGGGAAACCACATCTCCCAGGGATGGGGGTGGTATGAAAGAGGGGAGAGGGCGGCCTCTTTGGAGAAGCATCAGAACATCAGAGCATAGGCTCCGTGCCAGACCGGCACTGCCAGACACGCCCCGTTAATGCTGACAGCACCAACTCTATGGCCTTGGGGCCTGAAGGTGGCCCTGGTTCTCCAGATGTGAGGGCGAGCATGGCTAAGCTTGAAAAGCTCACATCCCAGCCTGAGGGCTCTGCCCTCTTCAGCCAGAGGCCCTTAAACCTAATCCTGACAATTCCCCTTGCTCCCTCAAAAAAAAAAAGAAAAAATTCACTGTCAAAATCCTGGCCATCCTTCAAGGCCTTTCTTTTGTCCTGCCTGAACCCTGATTGCACAGTGAGGGCTGCTTCCTCGGACTGGGGCTTGCTAATCCCCACATTTGGGCTCGGCCCCCACCCATCCTTTCTGCTAAATCCTGGAGATTTCTTTAGTCTGGAGGCTATAAATTTCTCTATGCCAATTCCGTGATATTCAGCAGCAGCTCAAAATATATTAGCAATAAAAGTCAACATTTTGGGGAGTAATTAGTACAGATGTTTTGCTTGCATTAGCACACTTAGTCTTCTGAACAATCTCTTAAAGTAGAAACAGTACTGTAACCCTTTTCTCTGATGATGAAACTGAGGCACAGAGTGGCTGAGTAATTCTCCTGAGGTTGCACAGCTAGTGACAGGTCACGACTACAACCCTGGCAGTCTGACTCCAGCACTCTCACCCAATACACCCTGTACTTGGTAAAGCACCTGAAACATATTAAAATCTGATGTTTGTGGAGGATTGACTATTATTATTTAAATAGGTTAGGCTCAGTTCCCCTTAGTCGACCTTTGCAAAAGAAAGAAAAATGAATAAGTCATCATTCTTTATATTCATCTCATCTAAATATTTTACTTGCCATGAGCAAGGAGACTATTGCCTATTTTTCAACTTCTTTTATTACTTGCAGGTTATTATAATATTTATCACACCATGTAATAATTAGTTATTATCTGTCTCCTGTACAAATCTATTAACTCAGAAGACAAGGTTTTATGTTTCTCTGGATAGCAAGTACCCAGCACAGAGTTTGGGCTCAATACACATCTGTTGTATGAATGGATGGATGTGCTCATCAATAATTTAGAATCAAAATGCAAAGGAATATTCCAGCCACAACTCAAACTGGGTACACGCAGCCTCGAGCAGTGGTTCTCAGGGGGTGGCCCCTGGACCCACAGCATCAGCGTCATTTGGGAACTTTCTGGAAATGCACATTCTTGGTCCCAGTGCAGATTCCAGATCGGAACTCTAGGTGAAGCTCAGCAATCTGTTTTAACAAGCTCTTTAGGTGATGCCTGCGAAAATTTGGGAACTACTAGTCTAGGGGAAAAAAAAAAGAAAGAAAGAAAATAAGTCAGCCATGGCCTTAGTTGCTATGCTATGCTGCTGTATCCAGGAGTAAAAAAGAAAAAAAAAAAAAGGGGAGAGAGATCTGAGGAAGGAGAAAGCTTGAGGTTGAGTGGGGAGGAGGAAGAATGACAGAGGCTGCGGGGAGAGACGGGAAGGGAGGGGAAGAGGAGCGGGTGAGGAGGAGATTGATTCACCTCGCAACTGCCTGCAAATGAAATGGGTTCATGATCTCAGCTGGGTGCTGCCATAGCAACAGGTACAGCCCCTCCGGCCACCCCCTCTCCAGGATGACCAGGCATCGGACACACCTACATCATGTCCCGAACCCTGCAGAAGGATCGACGTTTCAGTGAGTTGGAAAAACAGGGAGGAAAGCTTAAGGGAGAATCTCCCCACACGGGCTCTGTCCCCTGGGCTGGGTTCCTGGAAAGGCTGCCTCCTGGTGCAAAGGGAGGAGAGAGCTGTTCAGTTTCGACAGGCGGTGGAGATGCCTGGCTGGAAGCCTGCATAGAGGGGCTGGGGTCTGTCCTCTGCATCCCGGGTCACACCCTAACGCAGTCTGGCCAGGATGGCGTGGCTGTCTGGTGGGCCTTAAGGAGGGAAGGAATGGCCCGCTTAGGCAGCAAGGGAGACATCCATGCCAGCAGCAGAGGAAGGCACGATGAGCAGGGTTCAGATGTCAGGGAAGGGTTACTCTGGAAGCCAGATCAAGGGCCCTACATGAACAGAACTCACATAAAAATTCGAGCTCAAAGACTCTGCTGGGAGAACAGAGGCTCCCCACTCGCTCGATAATGAGGAGCAGGAGGCTCGCAGTGTTGTCACTGCCCTTTGCTGGGGACGGCTGGAGCTTCCAGGGCACCCGCGAGGTGAGCGCACATCTAATTGGCCTCCCGAAAAAAGACAAGATGGGGCTGCGGGAAGGAGACACTGAGATGAGCAAAACGCACAATGCTCCATACGTTTGATAGAAATAACTTCGTGAAAGCAAACCGACTTTACAGCCAATTAGACATTAAAAGTAAGATATAATTGCTGTTGCTATGTTTGTTTCCAAGAAGAACTGTGTTATGATTAGACTAACAGGCTAGCGTTAGAATTCTGAGCAAACTGCATGGAGGCTTAGTCTCGCTCTCTCGCTTCTTGAAAGAGGGAAGCAAATGAGGAAAAACTGAATCGAACCCTGGCTGTGTTTGGCAGATCTGCCCTCAGAGATCTTTATGTAGGCATGAACCCTTTTTTAGGGGATGGGGAGAATATGCTGAGCGATTCCTCATACCTGAGAAATTTAATCCTCATAATGATCCAATGAAGTCCTCACTATTACTCCCATTTTATAGATGAGGAAAACTGAGCTCAGAGACATCGAGTAGCATGTAAGTAGTAAAATAAGAGCTAGGATTCAAACCTACGTAGCCTATGCTGCCTGACTTGGTCAAGACCATGCTCACTGACAACCCAGAACAAGTGATACGGATTCTGTCCCGAGTAACAGAATAGGGAGAGCATTGGTGGACCATAAATGACCCAAGGGCTGTGATGCCTTCTCCAGCCAGAACTGGTGTCTCCCACTGGACAGGTTATCTCCATGGGACACTGCAGTCTAATGGGAAAACCCTGGGCTCACCTCTTTCTTCTCGGTTCTGCGACACAGGGCAAATCACTTAACCTCTCTGTGCTTGCTTCTCAACTCGCACGACGGGAATGATAATCCCTACCACGGAATAGCACTGCGAAGATCAGGTGAGAAGTACAGTCTGATGGTTAGCCGCCCCACTCTTCAGCCTGCCACATAGTGATTTTAGGTAAATCACTTCTCTAGCCCTTAGTTGCCTCAGCTCGAAAATGTATGGATTGGAAACAGTGCAGCTAGAACACTCAGCTCAAGGCACGGCAAGCAGAAGCATCAAATAAGCATTAGCCATGGTGATAAGAATGAGTCCAAGTGTCCGGAGCAGACGCTGTGCTTCTCTACCCAGGTCCCCTCTTTGGGGCAGACGCTTGCATTCCCCAGCTGCTGCAAACACGTGCCGCTCATGGACACACCCCTTCCTCGGAACTGCCCTCACCTCTATCTGAGACACCTCTGAAGGGGCACCCAGCTCTGGTGGTGCGAGGCAGCTTCTCCTTTGTGCAACGGTGGCCCTTTCCCATCCTCCAGAGTATTTCCCATCCTGCAAAGCACACCTCAACGAACGTTCTGCATCCAATTCTCCTGTGCAGAGCTGACTTCCAAGGAAACCAATCTCGGACTGTACCTATCTCTTAGAGGGCATTCAATAAAGAGTAATTGTTAACAGTAATAATAGTCTTCAAACTCAAAAGACTATGATATTGTATATACGACACCTGGTAGCTTTATAAAAATGTTGGCTGGACTATACATTCTTTGAGGAAGTGGATTATGCCTTAAACGTTTTTATGTTTCCTCCGAGCACCCTGTAGATAGCAGATGCTCTAGAAAGAAACGTCTTTGTCTTACACAGGCTATATTTTCATTCAGCCCAGGATCAAATCAATCTACATGGGTCCAGGGGGTACAGATTTCATTTCCACAACGTTGACACACATGGCTAATAACTGGAGCACACAGAGGCTCAGCAATAAGGAACTTTATAAATGACATCCCTCTGACAGAGTAACTTTGCAAAAATGGGCCACTCAAATCACACCCGGAAGTAGGTTATATACGGGTTATTGTTAATAATTCTTTTAATATTAAATATTAAACAAAGCTCCCATCTGTAAAGACAGGTATTGCTGACCTGATCTCCAGCATCCCGTGAAAGGCAAGTCCCTTGGGGGACAGTCAGTCCCCGCAGAGCCTCCTTCCACGCGCCCCCACCCAGGTGACACAGAAAGCCAGCGGCCGCTGTTGGAATAGAAGCTGTCTCCCTTATTCCCAAACCTGTATTCTTGGGTTACTCAATACCCTCCCATAACTGTCTCCTCTGGAAATGCACAAACATTGCTCTCCAGTGTGAAGAAACAGCTTAGCTCCCCGCTCCTGCTGTCCTCAGTAGTCTCTCTGTATAGGCTACAGGGCGGAGAGAAGTTGGGAACAGATGTCTCGTGTGAAGAATGGGTAGCTGCCTGTACTGCACCAGCCTATTCAGTTCAAGGTGAATCTGGTTCAGCCCAAGTCCTCGGGGCTACGCTGGGATAAACAGATCTGTTGCTGTTACACTGGTCTCCTGAGCTTAATGCACAGACTGAAATCCCCCCCAAATCTGAGTTCTAGTGGGGTCTTGAGCTCCTCTGGAAACCTGAGGTAAACCTGGTCTCCCTGGGCTTGTGGAGCCCTGGGACAGGCCACGTGGATCAGGTGTCTCCCAGAGGGCCCCGCCAGATTTACTAATCTGAAAACGCGGTCAAACCAAGGGTTCCTCAGCTCTCTACTTTCAGCTTGCAATGAGACGGAATAAAATGGGCATTTTAATAGGTGAGTTTCAGTCTGGGTCCCTGGAAACTGAGGTCCCATCTCCTCCTGCTCCTCTTCCCTCAAGTGCTCCAGGGTTTACTTCAAACTGAGGAGCATCCTCCTGCTGAGGGCCCAGGCCCAGGGCCCAGTCTAGCCCCACTGCCCAGCCCCGCTGCAACAGTGCCCCTCCATCTGGGAATGCAATCCCAGGCACTCCCCTGGAGCCCTGAACACACTCCAGGACCTATCTACTGCCTGAGCACCACCTCTGCCCAGAGCCCTCTCCCGTGGAAGCAAATGTTGGAGGACACCCACTCAGGCATCTTAAGATCCAGCTAGGGAGACTGGAAACTGCAGGGATTGAAGGCTTAGCAAATGATATACAGACAGACAGACACACACACACACATATACAGAAAACCACAGCTAGAGAACCATGCTGGGTCCCTGGAAACCAAGGACCTATCTCCTCCTGCTCCTCTTCCCTCAAGTGCTCCTGGATTTACTTCACGCTGAGGAGCATCCTCCCACTGAGGGCCCAGTGATCTCCCTACCAGTGTTGGCAAATCTGATGGATAAAAAATGGGTCCCATTTATTGCTTTAATTTGCATTTTTAGCATCATTTCAAGTGTTTATTAGCCATATGTATTTCCTTTTCTTTGATTTGCTTACTCGCACCCTTTGACCACGTGGTTACTTGTCTTTTTCTTATAAATTTATAGAGGCTTTTTGTACGTTACTTATATTAGAACTTTGTTTCATATTATATTAGAACTTTGTTTCATATGTTATTTTTCTCAGTCTACCAATTGTCTTTTTTTTTTTTTTTTTTTTTTTTTTTTTTTTTTTTTTTTTTTTTTTTTTTTTTTTTTTTTTTTTTTTTTTTTTTTTTTTTTTTTTTTTTTTTTTTTTTTTTTTTTTTTTTTTTTTTTTTTTTTTTTTTTTTTTTTTTTTTTTTTTTTTTTTTTTTTTTTTTTTTAATTTCAGGGTATTATGAGGGTACAAACATTATGGTTACACTTTATGTCTTTGCCTCACCCAAGCGAGGGTTAAAGGCATGCCCTTCCCCTCTACAATGCCCCGTGTCCTTTAGTTGCAAGTTTACCCTCATCTCCCTAATCCCTGGAGAGTATTACTGCCATGTGATCACCCTAGTGTTGATCAGTTAGTACCAATTTGATGGTGAGTACAAAATCTTTTGATATTACTTATGGTATCCTTTACCATATCAAAATTTGTAAGTTTTAGATAATCATTCTTAATGTTGCTGAGTCAAATGTTAGAGTTCCCACTAAAAATGAAAATGTTGCATTCATACATGCCAACAACAGTCAAGCTGAGAACCAAATCAAAGACTCAATACCTTTCACAATAGCAATGAAGAAAATAAAATGCCTAGAAATATATATAACCAAGGAGGTGAGAGATCTCTACAGGGAGAACTATGAAACACTGAAGGAAACAGCAGAGGATATAAACAGATGGCAAACCATACCATGCTCATGTATCAGCAGAATCCACATTGTTAAAATGCCTATATTACCTAAAGTTATCTACAAATTTAATGCAATTCCTATTAAAATACCAATATCATTTTTTGTAGATCTACAAAACATAATTCTACGCTTCATATGGAACCAGAGAAGACCCTGTATAGCCAAGACAACCTTAATCAAAAAGAACAAATTGGGAGGCATCAATTTACCAGACTTCAAGCTATACTACAAGGCTATAGTAACCAAAACATCATGGTACTGGCACAAGAACAAAGACATAGACCAATGGAACAGAACTGAGAACCCAGATATAAAACCATCCTCATATAGCCATCTGATCTTTGACAAAGCAGACAAAAATATACACTGAAGGAAAGAATCTTGATTCAATACATGGTGCTGGGAAAATTGGATAGCCACATGCAGAAGACTGAAACAGGATCCGCGCCTCTCACAAAAATCAAGTCACTTAAACCTAAGGCATGAAACCATAAGAATTCTAGAAGAAAATGTTGGGAAAACTTACATACATCAGCCTAGGCAAAAAATTTACGAATGAAAAGATCCCAAAAGCAATCATGGCAACAACAAAAACAAATAAATGGGACCTGACTGAATTAAAAAGCTTCTGCACAGCCAAGGAAACAATCATTAGAGTGAATAGACAACCTACAGAATGGGAGAAAATATTTGCATGCTACACATCCAATACAGGGCTGATAACCAGAATCTATAAAGAACTCAGGAAAATCAGCAAGAAAAATTCAAACAACCCCATTAAAAAATGGGCAAAGGACAGGAAAAGAAACTTTTCAAAAGAAGATAGACTAATGGCCAACAAACATATGAAAAAATGCTCGACATCTCTAATCACCAGGGAAATGCAAATCAAAACCACAATGAGATACCACTTAGCTCCAGTGAGAATGCCTTTTATCAAAAAGTCCCAAAACAACAAATGCTGGCATGGATGCAGGGAGATAGGAACACTCATACACTGCTGGTGGGACTGCAAACTAGTACAACCTCTGTGGAAAGTAGCATGGAGATACCTCAAAGAACTAAAAGTAGAACTACCATTTGATCTAGCAATCCCACTACTGGGTATATACCCAAATGAATAAAAGACATTCTATAATAAAGACATCTGCACTCGAATGTTTATAGCAGCACAATTCACAATTGCAAAGATGTGGGAACAACCCAAGCACCCATCGATACATGAGTGGCTTAAAAAAAATGTGGTATGTGTACCATGAAGTACTACTCAGCTATTAAATAAAACTGGTGAACTACCTACTGTATTATCCTGGATGGAGCTGGTGCCCATTCTTCTAAGTGAAGTATCACAAGAATGGAAAAACAAACACCACATGTACTCACCATCGAATTGGCACTAATCGATCAACACTTATGTGTACATATGGCAGTAACATTCGTCAGGTGCTGGGCAGGTGGGGGGGGAGGAGGGCATAGGTAAATTCACACCTAATGGGTGCTGTGCGTGCTATCTGGGGAATGGGTATGCTTGTAGCTTTGGCTCGGGTGGTACAAAGGCAATTTATGTGACCAAAGCATTTGTACCCCCGTAATATTCTGAAATAAAGAAAAAGAAAATGTTCATGCTCTTTTCCCTGTCAATCTTATTTGCGGGTGCTCTGCTTCGTGAATATAGATTGAACTTCCAGATTGAAGTAAGATAATTCATACTACAGAAACTCCACAAACATATTTGACAGAAAAGTTGGGAAAAAAATAATACAAAGTAACTCCTCCCTGACTATTGGGGAAAGAAATGTGGCAAACAACTTTTCACTACTACTCACTCCATGTAGCAGGCCAAGCAGAGACCATCAACTGCTCAACTGCTTGTTCCGATGTTGAAACTACTCAACATCAAGTTCTTCTAGCCAGCCGATCCCAATCATGTCTCTGATCCTGGTCTGGGCTGGGTGGCATCACCCAAGCAAGCTCCTCCCTCATGTATCTGAACCCTTTAGCACTCACCTCAAGCCACACCTGCCCTGGGAAACCTTCCCTCGCCTCCCTGGATAGAGGGGCTCTGTGCTCTCATGGGCTTTTCCGCACTCCTGGGATGGGCACTTACTACCCAGTAAGGTAGTCATTTATCTGCCATTCTTATTTATATTCCAAACACCTGTCACACTGTGCCTGACATGTAGTATTTGCTCCTTAAGTATAATAGTTGTTGAAAGCAAGCAAAGAAAAAAAGCAAGAAAGAGGCACTAAAATCCAAACCCGAATGTTAGCAGTTAACTGCCAACTCAAGATCAGTCAGGAATGAATGTTGAACATTGCCAAAATTACAGGGTATGTTAATGAAGAAAAAAAAAAAAAGATTCCATTTACAAAAAGCTGATTGACACAAATTTCAAGAACATGCCTGGTTCCTAAGGAAAGGCGCGCCTACACTTCAGAGTTGCTGGGCTGCCACTCTCCAGCTACCATATCTCACTCTGGGACAAGTGGTTTTTGGTCAAGGGTAAAGCCTAAATATTCATTTTTCAGATTCTTAATGAGTTTTGGAATGATCACTATCATTCAGCCTCAACTGCAGCCAATTTCCTCTGAGTTAATCTTGACATCAACACCTCACCTAAAAGACTTTTTTCCTATGATTAAAAAAAAAAAGTGATTCATATGATAGCATTCACACTTCAAACTCACATCTTCCAGAAGTGACATAATTTTGAATCAACTATAAGACTACAAAGAAGGCCACCGGCAACGAGCTCCTAGGAGAAAGAATTTCAATTTTTTAATAGAATAACAATAATCTGGTTGCACAGAGTCCTTTAGAAATAAAGCCACTGTATCCACTCTGTAGGTGCTATGGACATTTACTCCCCAACTTGGTCTCATACATGCCCTGAGAGTGAGTTTTCCATCCCCAGAGGTGTGCTGAAGAATCTAAGAAAATCCCCCAGTGATCACTGCAAGCTCAGGAGCTGGACACACACATCTGCAGTAAGACAGTGAGGTTTTCACTTAGCACAGGGTTCAAAGGTTATTGACATTGGCCAGTCACCTGAAAGACACACGGCCCATCTCAACATCTCATCACCTTCAATAGCTTCTTGGTTATTTTTTTCTCTTTTAAAAAATATGCTTTAACTAATCCCATTATTAAAAACTCCAGCTTATAGCATCATAGAATATTTCTAATGATCTCAAATGTGAATTTCACAATACAGAAATAACGAATTACTACATTTTAAGGCTAAAATGAATATGAACTAAATGCCAATAACATGGGGTGGGAGAGGGTAGAAAAAGAAAGCATTATTGGATTGAAAACGCATCACAGTAAAACGATGAGATTATCGTATTACGATTCCAAAAAGTATAGTAACCCCTACCCTCACCCACTGGGTAAGCATGTTAGTGACACAACTTAAACTTTAATCTCCCTAATTTGCAATAATTAAGAACACTGTGGAGAAGCCTGGTGCTCACAGAGGTATCTACCATCTTGAAAGGACTTTTCCTGAAATCTCTAGAAAGCCTAGATAGCATTCCCTTATCCTCGACTACTGTGCTGGCCTGATGACACTCTCTGAGCCCCCTGCAGCCACTGTCAGTGTACTCAACACTCTGCTCTCATTACAGCGTCCTCTGCTCAGAGCCCTGCAGTGGCTCCACTTTGCCCACCAATTAGAGGCCCTGAGCAAGTCAATCTGGGTCTGACCTAACTATTGAGCCGAATCTCCCCCCGCCCCACCCCTCAATAGGATCCCTCTCACACACCTTAACCTGTCACAGTCCCTTGATAATACACTATATTTTCCAGATACAGGTGCTGGTTTCTCTGCTGGAGGTGACCACATTTTTCATATTCTGTCTATCAATTGCTAACTCTCCCTACAAGACCTAGTTCAATACCTTTTGAACATCTCATCCTATGAACAGCTCTCCATCCTAAATCATAGTTACTGGGAACTCCCACAGAATCTGTAACATTGTAAGTGTTAAATAGTATTTATTTAACGATGAAGATAAATGTTTGTTGAAATGAACTGAATATTGAGATTTTTCATTGTTCTTTCATCCTGCCAGGGTGTTCATTCTTTTTTATAGGACTTGCTCCTTCTAATCATAAAAATACATGAAGAATTGAGAAAATGTACAGAAAAGCATAAACAGGAAAATAAAAATTATCCACATTCATCACTTGGATAACCACTCTCATTAAACTCTTAATTGCACATGTTACATCAATGCAATTAAACAAATTAGGTATGGAAGTCCTATGCCCTGGGCATATTTTCCTGAATTTAGATCAAGTCATATACTATGTACTCATTCAGCATTTGGCTGATCAGAAATCTCTGCTAATGAGCACTCTTACTTATCAACAGTAGCATTCAAGCAAATGTTCTTGGTGATGACTGGGGGGCCCAACAAGGTTCTGAAGTGCTTTCCCTAAAATCATAAACACATAGAACTTTCTCGCTCAGAACTCAGAGAACATCTCCACTTACACCACCTGTCCTCCCTCTTGTGAGTTTGTTGGCATGATTAATCATTCCAGATATTCTTTACAGGTTTGGACACAGTCTCAGAATCTTTCTCCAGACACCGTATCCATTGACTGAAAGCTACATGCAAGGTGAAACCTGGCTGTCATGCAAGGTGAAACCTTGTCCCCTCATTCGTCTCCCAGGTGAAAGGTCCTGGGAGAGGCTTAGTAACTTCCCAGGGTCCAGAAGTCCATGATGCACAGAGCAGGAAGCCAAACTCTCTAACCTTGCTCTAGTGTTCTTTGCTTTATGTCACACAGGTAAAAGCTATGAGATTAGTTCTACAGGCATACTCCATTTTATCACACTTAGCTTTATTACATTTTGCAGACATTGTTATTTTTTACGAATGGAAGGTTTGTAGCAACCCTGCAAGAAGCAAGTCTATTGGTGTGATTTTTCCAAAAGCATGTGCTCACTTCATGTCTTTATCGCATTTTGGCAATTCTCACAATATTTCAAACTGTTTCATTATTATAATATTTGTTACGGTGATCTGTGAGCTTTGATGTTACTGTTCTAATTGTTTTGCGGTACCACAAACCATACCCATGTAAGTTAGTGCACTTAATCAATAAATGTTATGTGTGTTATGACTCTTCCATCTCTCCCCCTCTCCTCAAGCCTATTTCCTGAGACAGAACAGTATTGAAATTAGGCCAATTAATAACCCTACCCTGGCCTCTAAATGTTCAAGTAAAAGAAAGTTGGCCAAGTTGTGTATGCAAAGGAAAAGTTCTTGAAGGAAATTAAAAGAGATACCTTTAGTGAAAACATGAATGATAAGGAAGCGAAACAGCCTTATTGTTGATATAGAGAAAATTCGAATGGTCTGCACAGTCGATCAAACCAGCCACAACAATCTCTTAAGCCTAAACCTAATTTAGAGCAAGGCCTTAACTCTTTTCAGCTCTATAAAGGCTGAGAGAAGTGAAGAAACTGCAGAAAAAAGTTGGAAGCCAGAAGAGGTTGGCTCACAAGGTTTAAGGAAAGAAACCATCTCTACAACATAACAATGCAAGGTGAAATAGCAAGTGCTGATGTAGACTCTGTAGCAAGTTATCCAGAACATCTGGCTAAGATAACTGATCACGGTGGCTACACTAAACAGCATATTTTCAATGTGGATAGAACAGCATTATATTGGAAGAAGATACCATCTACGACTTTCATAGACAGAGAGAAGTCATTGTCTGGCTTTCAAAAGCTTCAAAGAGCAGGATGACTCTCTTGTTAGGGGCTAATGCAGCTGATGACTTTAAGTTGAAGCCGATGCTCCTCCACCATTCTGAAAATCCTAAGGGCTCCTAAGAATTATGCTATATCTACTCTGCCTGTGCTTTGTAACTGAAACAAAGCCTGGATGAGAGCACATCTGTTTATAGCATGGTTTAAGCCTATTGTTGAGATCTACTGATCAGGAAAAAATACTCCTCTCAAAATATTATTCTCATTGACAATGCACCTGGTCATCCAAGAGCTCTGATGGAGATGTACAAGGAAATGAGCGTTGTTTTCATGCCTGCTAACACAACATCCATTCTGCAGCCAAGGATTAAGGAGTCATTTCAACTTTCAAGTCTTATTATTTAAGAAACATATTGGCTAAGGCTAAAGCTGTCATAGATAGTGATTCCTCTGATGGATCTGAGCAAAGTAACTAGAAACCTTCTGGATAGGATTCTCCATTCTAGATGCCATTAAGAACATTTGTGATTCATTGGAGGCATTTAGAAGAAGTTGGTTTCAACCCTCATGGATGACTTTGAGGGGTTCAAGACCTCAGTGGAGGAAGTAACTGCAGATGTGGTGGAAATAGCAAGAGAACTAGAAATGGACCCTGAAGATATGACTGAATTGCTACAATCTCATAATAAAACTTTCATGAATCAGGAGTTGCTTCTTATGAATGAGCAAAGAAAGTGGCTTCTTGAGATAGAATCTACTCCCAGTGAAGGGGTTGTGAACATTGTTGAAATGACAAAGAATCTAGAATATTAAGCAAACTTAGTTGTTAAAGTAGCAGCAGAATCTGAGAAGACTGACTCCAATTTTGAAAGAAATTCTACTATGGGTAAGATGCTATCAAACAGCATTATAAGCCACAGAGAAATCTTTCATGAGAATCAATGGATACAGCAGACTTCACTGTTGTCTTATTTTAAGAAATTGCCACAGCCACCCCAACCTTCAGCAACCAGCACCCTGCTTAGTCACAGCCACCGACATCGAGGCAAGACCCTCCTACAGCAAAAGACTTGCTGAAGGATTAGCTGATCACTAGCATTTGTTAGCAATAAAGTATGTGTTAATTAAGGTATGCACACTTTTTAGACATACGCTATTTGGACACTTAATAGATTATACTATAGAGTAAACATAACTCTTAAATGCACTGGGAAACCAAAAAAAATTCATGTAACTTGCTATTTGCTTCGTTGTGGTGGTCTGGAACCAAACCCACAATATCTCTGAGGTATGTCTGTATGTTGTTTGAATTTAACATTTTACTGCAGCTTAATTTTTTTCAAAATTCATAATCCACATAATCTAAACAATCTGTTAAGTACTTGATTAAAAAAGAATTTCTAAATTTATGGACCCAAATAAATACTCCTGCCTTCAGACAAATTCTTTAATCATTTCATCATTCAGCAAACATTTGAGAACCTGCTCGGTGCCTACTCTCTGCTAAACTCCGACAGACAAAATCTGTACCAAGTGTGGTCCTTGTCCTTGAGGAACATATTTTGCCAGGTGTATATGTATATAAGAGTAGATTTCAAAGTCAATACACTGTATGTCAAATAAGTAATACAGATGTCAAGTGTTACATAATTTTTTTTAAAAGGGAGATGATATCATTGTGGGCCAAATTAGCTAGAGAGAGCTTCTTGGAGATGGCAGAAATTTTAACTGAGGGTTCGCGTGAGCAGAAAAGTGAGAATGGGGTGGGGGAAGGTTTGTGGAGTGACCACATGGATTTTAATCACAGTTCATGACGGTTGGCAATCATTGTGTCCCAGGTGCAGTACCGCATTTGAAAAGAAAGGGCTGTTTTTACTTTTCCTAATTGGCTAAATAGAATAAATTGGGAAATTTTCTTCACTATAGGAAGGCCCAACTGTGAGGGGATGTTGCTGCTAGAAGGTTCCTAGAAGAGGCCCCTAAGCATAGTGGGCAGTCAAGGTCATTTTAAGCAACCACTTTAGATCCCACCCTTGTATCCTTTGGATCCAGCCCCGAATGAACTTCCAGAAAAGGCAGCGGGGAGTGGGACTGGGAGGGTACAGACAACAGGAGGATGAAGCGTGGAGTGGGGAAGAGCTTCTGCCAAAATTCATGCCAAAGCCCTGACCCACAGTATCTCAGAATGTGACTGTATCAGGAGACGGCCTTTAAAAGAGGTGATTCAGTTAAAATGAAGTCATTAGGGTGGGCCCTAATTCAATCTGACTGGTGTCCCTGTAAGAAAAGGAAATTTAGACACACAAAGGCTGCACACACAGAAAAAGACCACGTGAGGACACGGTGAGAAGGCTGCCTTCTGCAAACCAAGGAAAGAGGCCTCAGAAGACACTCTTTGATCCAGGACTATGAGAAAATAAATTTCTATTATTTAAGCCACCCAGTCTGTGGTATTCTATTTGATGGCAGCCCAAGAAAATGAATGTACCCACCAACTATTCTAACAGCACCTTCATAATCAGGAGGGATTCAATAGTGAAAGGTCCCCGACTTACTGAAAGAGAACAGCCCTCTACTGAGCCAAGAGCTGGCTTTTCCGGAGTTCAAGTGATTGTGGAAGACTCTCAGGGGAGGGAAATGGGGGATCTGGCCTTGGACAAGCCAATGCTGGGCTGGAAATAAGCATGAGGCAGCTCTGTGGATCAGTGCCAAGGAGGGTCGGTGGAGTTCTGTTGCCCTAACTCATTCAGGAGCAGGGAGTGGGGACCCTACTACTCCAGGACACTGAGATTGAGATTATGGCCAGGGGCATTCTTGGCAGAGAGAGGTGCCAGGGTCTTACGTGACCCTTGAGGAGGGGATACACTCACAGCTGGGCTGGGTCTGACCCTCTCCACAGCCAACAAATTGGGCTCTGTGAGTAGATGCCCCCCTACCTATGCACTGTGGAGAGACTGGGCTTGGCCCAGGCAAGAGCTCTGGCAAAGGTCAGGCCCACTCCATGAAAAACAGCTAGTGATGGAGAAAGACTCCCACCCCTGCCCATCATCTCTAGAGTCAGCACTCAAGAGCTTGAGACACGCCCTGCCGCTTCCAGGCTGGGTTACATGATAGGTCATTTAGTCTCTCAGCACCTTGGTCTCCTCACCATAAGAAGGGATGATGACACCAATTTCATAGGGTTTTAGTGAAAATTAAGTGTGATACAGTCATGCTTTAAACCATTAAGGAGCTCCATAAATGCTAGTTATCTTGGCAATTATTAAATCTGCTTGCCATATCTCTTTTTGCTTATCTAAGTTCTGTCCTCACTCACTGGCAGGCTGACTTGCAATGCGGACATGCATTTTATAGCCACAATTAGACTTGGGCAACAGAGAGAGCACCATGTGTCTCCCTTTTTTTTTGTCTCCCCTTTACATATATTAAAGAACTATGGATACAGTAAGCACTTACCAAGCACCTACTTGGCCAATGTAGGTTCTAAGTTTAGAAATGGCTCCATGTCTTTCTGTCAACCCTTACTGCATTATTTTAACACTCCTAACTCTCTTCTCCTGGCCTATAGCATTCCTTCACTTCCCCATGAGTCACTTCACAACCCAAGCCATCCTGCACATTGCTGCCAAAATATCTTTCCAGAACACTATTTTTAAAACATTCTACCTCTTACCCCAAATCTTCTGTACCTACTGAGTGCCCACAGGGCAAAGTTCTAAGTCCTTAGCTTGGCATTCAAGGCCTCACATACCATAGCCCCAACCCACACATATTTGTCACTACTTTGCTATGTGACTCTTCCACCCTGTTCAGTGTGACCTCCTCATTAATACTGGACAGCAGATATTTGCTGAACAAGTAGATGACTGTTTGACCAGCATCAAACAAGTGAACATTCCACGTGTAACTCCACGACCTTGTTTATGTGCATGCTTTTTTCCCTCCTGGAGTCTGTCTCCAACTCGGGTCACTGATGACACACCTGGATTATGATACAGATGGTGCCGTTCAGAGCTGTGTAAGTATGAACCACACACCACGTAAGGAAGCCCTCCCATTCTTGCCTTCACTTATTTAATCCTCCCACTCCCCAAAGGCCAGCTCAAGCCCCATCTCCTGTGTGAATGAGCCTTTCCTGACTCCACGGCACCCTGGAGTCTCTGGCTTCTCTGAATTCCTCACGATACATGTTGACTACATCATACCTCCGCTTTCTAGTACCTTCCATCTTGTATTATTATTCGAACTTTCACGTGACTCCACCAGATAAGTCCCTTAAGGGAACTCTCCAAGTCTTCTCTTTGTACCTCCAGTACCAACCATA
Source organism: Indri indri (assembly GCA_004363605.1). NCBI lineage: Eukaryota > Metazoa > Chordata > Mammalia > Primates > Indriidae > Indri > Indri indri. The sequence continues at coordinate 11,134 of RJWJ010014253.1, read as the reverse complement.
AAGCTATGAAGGTAGCACAATCCATTTGGGAAAGAAATACCTCCTGACAGGAAGTTGGGAGCAGCTCGCTCTCAGGGTTTCATAAGCAGTCAAGTGCTGAACAGTGCTAAGCATGCTTTGATCTGCATTATCTCTAACCCACCTGTCAACCCCTCCCCGAGTCTCACCTTGAGATGAATGAACCCAAAGAAAAACAAGAAATGAATTCAATCGCACATGTCTGCATGTCTCAGCATGTGGATGAGGGTGTCAGTGTGGCAAAATGACATTACCCAGGTGAGTGTATCTGCATATCTATAATAGCAGTCAGGATGTCCTCCCCTTCATAGAAAGGATGATGGTACCGCTGACTCAACACACGAGGATGCTTTCCCAGTCGTGAGGCTGGCTTATGCCGATCCGCCCCCCTCCTCTTGCCAGGCTCACCTGGAGGGTTAATGCAGACTGGCACTATGAAGTTAGCTTAGATCAGTAGCCCTGAAACTAATCAATGGCCCACAACACAGAAAAACCGATCCGGACCACGTACTAATAAAACGCGTGACATCAGCTTTGTTCACATCTAATTTTCATGGCCTTAAAAACCATTGATATGCTACAATAACCTGGAAATATATATACTCTTTTCACCACAACCCTGTCCTCTGATCTCAAGAGTCACATATCCAGCTGCCTGCTAAAGATCCCTTGTGGACATCCAGTAGCCACCCCAAATTTACCATGTCTAAACCCGAGTTCCCCATGCGCCCCTCATAAACCTCCTCTCACCATTCCCCAGCTTCACCATCCTACCAGTTGCTCAGGCCAAGAACCTTCAAATCACCCTGACCTCCACCCCCCTTTGTCTCTCCTACCCCATTGCCGGTCCATCAATAAAGCTATCAGCCTTTCCTTCAAAACCTATCCAGAATTTTACTGCTTTTCACCAGCCATCCTGCTACCACCTGGTCCAAGCCACCATCATCTCTCACCTAGATTCGCGCAATCACCTCCCATCTCCGTGTCTGCATCTTTGCCCTCTCCCAGTCTGTCCTCAGCATAGCAGCCAGGGTGACCCTATTCAAACCTAAGCTGAACCATGGCTTTACCTTTTCAAAGCTTGCCAAAGGCTCCCTATCTCACCCCAAGCAAAAGTCAGTCTCATCCTAACCTACAGGCCCCTGCCCGACCTGGCTCCCTCTGTTGATAAGCTCCATTCACACTGTCCTCCTGGTTTTCTCTTGCCCTTCCCCAGCCTAGTCCCTCTCAAAATGCTTGTTCCCCAGATATCCATATGGCTTAATCTCTAGCTTTCTTGAGGTCTTTATTCAAAAGTCAGCTGAGACCTTTCCTAACTACCCTACATAAAATTGCACTGTCAGGCCATCCTACCAAAACTGACCACATCCCTTGGATTGTATCACCATTTTATGTGCTATGTATATTACTTATACATTTTGCTTTTTGCATTGTTTACAATGAAAGTTCCATGAGGGCAGGAATTTGGATTGTTTTGTTCCCTGATATATCCCTAGTACCTAGTACATAATAGATGCTCAATAAAAATCAGTTATGTGAAAGAACCCTCATTTAATAAACTGAAAGCCACTTATTTTACCTGTTATCATATATCTATGAATCAAAAAAGTGATCATCTTTGAAGTAAGTACTTTAGGGCCAGATTAACTAGATACTCTGAAGACTATCTTAAAGAGTAACCTTAAAGGAATTTTTGCTGGCAGTAGGTACATATTTGGTGCTCATTCAACACATACTTATTGAGCACCTACCCTGTACTATGCATTGAATTAGGTGCTGGGAATACAATGATCCAAGCGAATATAGTCTTTGACCTTTGAAATTCACAGGCTAGCAGAATCAGATTTCAACTTCTTCCCTAAGTAATAAAACATCTCTGGATCTCGATCGTGGTTTCTATAAAATATGGATAAGAATATTGCACCTACACAAGGACAAGGGACTCAGCCAGATGATTTCTTGAAGTCGCTTCTACCACTCTGAATTCTATCTGCCATGCCCACCATCCCTCTTTCGCTGGTGTCTTGTTACTCTTCTCAGAATACTTCTCCCTGGTTCATCTACACCCTTGTCTCACATATCCACGTCAACACAGACACACAGCCAATTCATAGTTGGATCATCTGTAGCATTCACGACACAGCCGTAGGTAAGTTAATATCACGCAGGGACTCATTGTCTAGTTTTGGGCCTCTGGAGTGAGGCAGAGGGGGAAAGCTATATCAAGTTCGGAGTTTAAAAAAAAAAAAAAGAAAAGAAAAAAGGAACTGCCATGCAAATCCAAAAAGCTTTTCTTCCCACACTGAAAATAAACTCCCTCAGCTCTGGGGCTCACCCAGCGAAATGTGGACAAAGCAGCAGTCACCCAGATGACATGAAAAGCCCTAATGGCACATCCAACAGAGTCATTGTGCTAATACCACATCACTCTGTCACTGTCACAACGTTGTGCCCCTTAAAATACCCGGAGTCATTTGGGCTCTTTTGTAATGGAGAGGTGTGGGAGGCAATCTTTCCTTGGGAGAACATTGGAAAGGAGGGGCCGTCGGGAACGCTGGCAGAGAACGTGCTATGTACTTAAGTTTGCGGCACCTCTCGCTGCTGTAATTGTGAGTGACGGAGGTGGGAGAGGAGGAAAGCAGAAGTCCTTGATAGGGAGATCGGCATGAAGCAGATAAACACGAAGACTGGCTAAATTATAGGCAGAGAGGGCAAGTAAACTGAGAAAAAAGGCCCCCGAGGGAGTTGCACCAGTTCCCTTACAGCAGGACAAACTCAGATCCCTGACAATCTGTCCCGTCTCCTGCTCTTGACAATGACCTGGATGCTCATTCACTCATTCATTTAATATTTTCTGGTAGAACACTTAGGATGTGCCAGGTACTATTCCAGGTACAACTAACTATGATGAACAGACACTAAAGATCCCAATTAAAAGAAAAAAAAAAACTCTTCATAAGACATACATAATACTTTAGATATAAAAATGCACAGAAAGATTAAACAGAGTAGCACATTAAGCCCCCAAATTTGAAAGGAAATAAGGAATAATAAAGAACAGAAATAAAAACAAAAATAAACTTACAATCCAGAAAATTAACAAAACCAAAAATTGGTTGAGAAGACTAATAAAGTTGATAAACTTCTAGCAAAACTAACAAATATAAATATGTAAATAAGAAGAGAGAAAGCAGAGACTACATCAGAAATGAAAAAAGGAAAGGACATCATTAGAGATCCTATGGATGTTTTAAAAGATATTATAAAAAACTTTATGCAACTAAATTTGAAAATTAAGATGCAATAGATAAATTACTTTAAAAATACAATTTACAGCAATTTACAAAAATAGGAAAGGTGAATAGTCTTATATCAAAGAAATTAAATCTGTAATTTAAAGAAGAAATAAAATGATGCAAAAGAAAACTTGAACATTATTAATAAATTCTTTTTCTGCATTGATTGCATTGGTTCCATGATTTTTCTCCTTTATTTTTCAACATGGTGATTAACACTGACCAATTCTCCACTGTGTTAAACAAATTAAAACTTAGTAGAAACCACAAAGAAAAACAAAATAAACAAAAAATCAAAGCCCAGATGGCTCCATGGGTGAATTGTAAGGGAGAAAATACTTCAATCTTACAAAATCTTCCAAAGAGTAGAAAAAAACAGAAACCTAACATTAACATCAAAACTTGACAACAGCACTGTAAGGAAGGAAACGTAAAGGCCAACTATGAACACAGATAATGTAATCTTAAACAATCAAGCCCAGTGATATAGAAGTTGGTATTCGTCCAAGGTTGCAAGTGTTTAACATTGGAAAATCAATGTACTTCACTATATTAAGAGGAGATAAATCATGTGATTAATGCAATAGATGCAGAAAAAGAATTTAATAAAGTTTGGCCCCATTCATAATTAAAAAAAAAAAACACTTTAGCAAATTAGTAATAGAAGGAAACTTCCTTAGTCTTAAAAAAGGTGTCTACAAAAAATCTACCACAAATATAACATTTAATGAGGAAATAGTGAAAGCTTTTCCACTGTAGACTGAATGAGATAAGGATTCCATTATTATCACTTCTATTTAATTTGCACTTGAGGTCCTAGCCACTATAATAAGACAAGAAAGAAAAATAAAATGTGTAAGGATTGGAAAGGAAAAATCAAACAACCATTATGCATAGATGGCATGATTATATAAATATATAAAGAATCCAAAAGAATCTTCAGATATACTATTAAAATTAATAAGTGAATTTATCAAGATAGCTGAATACAATCTCGATATACAAAATTAATTTGTATGTTTATATACTAGCAACAAAAAATTAGAAAATCTAACTTAAAAATAATGCCAATTACAATGGCATCGAAAGGAGGGGTTTTTTTTTTTACTACAGCCTTTTTAAAGCATGAAAAAGGAGGTTTTTAAATAAAAGATACAGCAGACCTCTACAAAGAATATTACAAAATATTAATGAAAAATTTAAAGTGATATAATAAACAGAAGAATATATTATGTTCATAATTGAGAAAACTCAATACTATAAAGATGAAAATTCTCCCTAGTAATCTAAATATTTAATGCAGTCCCAATCAAAACCCTAGCAAGTTTTTTAGTGAAAATCGACAGGTTAATTATAAAGTATATACAACTGACCCTTCAACAACATAGGTATGAACTTTGTGGTTCTACTTACACATGGATTTTTTTCAATAAATATGCTGGAAAATTTTTTGGAGATTTGTGACAATATGAAAAAACTCACAGATGAACCAAGTAGCCTAGAAAGATTTTAAAAATTAAGAAAAATTTAGGTATGTCATGAATGAATAAAATATATATAGTTACTAGTCTATCATTTACTACCATAAATATACGCAAATTGTAAAAAGTTAAAATTTATCAAATTTTAAAACAAACAGACCATAAGTGGCAATATTTACAGTTGAGAGAAATGTAAACAAAAGTACAGATGTGGTATTAAATCATAATTGCATAAAATTAACCATAGTACATACTGTGCTACCATAATCATTTTGTAACCACTTCCTGTTGCTACTGTAGTAAGCTCAACTGTTGCAAGTATCCGCTTTAAACACTGTGTGATTTATACTAATCATCTCTGTGTGAGGAGTTGGTCTGTCTAGTAAATTGCATTATCACAGTAAAAAGTAATCTCTCCTGGTTCTCGTGCATCTTTCATTGTTTAGTGCAATGCCATAAACCTTGAATAATACCAGGGGACCCATTTGAAGTGCCATGAGTGATGTTGGAAGTGCCCCCAAGAAGCAGAGAAAAATCATGACATTACATGAAAAAGTTGAACTGCTCAATATGTACCATAGATTGAGGTCTGCAGCTGAGGTTGCCTGCCATTTCAAGATAAATAAAGCCAGAGTAAAAATGATTGTAAAAAAGAAAAAAAGGAAATTTGCAAAACCTTTGCTGCAGCTATACCACTGGGTGCAAAAATCTTGCACTTTTTGTGAAATACATTTTCATCTCAGATTGAAAATGCAGCTTCTATGTGAGTTCGGGAGTGCTATTAATCTAAGAAAGGCATAACTACAGATTCTGATTCAAAAAACTGAAGTCAATATATGACAACTTAAAGCAAAAAGAGGTGAAGGATCTAAAGCTGAAGAATTTAATGCTAGCAAAGGATGGTTTGATAATTTTAGGATCAGGTTTGGCTTTAAAAATGTTGAGATAACAGGAGAAGCAGCTTCTGCATCAGATGCCTTCCCAGATGGAATTCAGAAGCCATTAAGGAAATCATCAAGGAGCCAGGCATGGTGGTTCATTCCTGTAATCCCAGCACTTTGGGAGGCCAAGGTGGAAGGATCACTTGAGGCCAGGACTTCAAGACCAGCCTGGCTAACGTAGCAAGACTCTACCTCTAAAAAAATTTTTTTTAAAAATTAGCTGGGTGTTGTGGCACACCTATAATCCTAACTACTTGGGAGGCTGAGGCAGGAGGTTCTCTTGAGCCTAGGAGTTCCAGGCTGTAAGCTACGATCATGCCACTGTACTCCAGCCTGGGCAACAGAGCGAGATCCTGTTTCTAAGCACGGCGGGGGGCCGGGGGGGGAATCATTGAGGAGAAAGGATATCTGCCTAAACAAGTATTTAATGCAGATAAAAGTACCTATTCTGGAAAAAAAAAAATGCCACAAAAGACATTTATTTATAAGGAAGAGAAGCAAGCACCAGGATTTAAGACAGGAAGGGATAGGCAAACTCTACTATTTTGTGCAGATGCAGTCTGGTTTATGATCAGGACTGCCGTTATCAATAAAGCTGTTAACTCCTGAGCCTTGAAGGGAAAAGATAAACACCAGCTGCCAATCTTTTGGTTGCACAAGAAGGTCTGGACAACAATAACTTTTTCTAGATTGGTTCCATCGCTGTTTTGTCCTGAAGTCAGGATACCTTGCCAGTAAGGGACTGCCTTTTCAAGTTTATTTGATATTGGACAATGCTCCCAGCCATCCAGAAGCCCATGAGCTCAACACTGAAGGCACTGAAGTGTTCTACTTGCCCCCAAACATGACGTCTCTAATTCAGCCCCTAGATCAGGGGGTCACAAGGACCTTTAAGGCTCATACACACAGTACTCCATAGAAGGATTGTCAATGTTATGAAAGAGAACCCCAACATAGAGAACATCATGAAAGTCTGGAATGATTATAATTACATTGAAGGTGCCATTGTGGTTATCATAAAAGCCATGGAACCATCAAGCCCTAACAACAAATTCCTGCTGGAGAAAACTGTGTCCAGATGATGTGCATGACATCACAGGATTTACTACAAAGCCAATCAAGAAAATCATGAAAGAGATTATGGACATGGCCAAAAGGTATGAGAGGAAGAGTTTCAAGAGTTTCAAGACATGGATCTTGGAAAAATTCAAGAGCTAACAGACACCGCAACAGAGGCACCAACAGAAGGCGACTTGATGGAGGTGAGTGCTTCCGAGCCGACGCCAGACAATGAGGAAGACGCAGGAGCAGCAGGGCCAGAAAACAAACTGACCTCACACAATACAGCAGAAGAGATCTGATTAGTCAAGACTGCTTTTGACTTCTTTTACCATATGAACCTCTCTCTGATATGGGCACTGAAATTCAAGCAAATGGCGGAAGGAGGATTGGTACTGCGTAAAAACATTTTTAGAAACATGATAAAGCAAAAAAGTCAGAAGTTACGATGCATTTCCACGGGTCTTCGCTGAGTGTGCCTGCCTCCCCTTCCACCTCCTCCACTCCGGAGACGGCAAGACCAACCCCTCCTCTTCCTCAGCCTACTCGACATTAAGACGAGGAGGATGAGGACCTTTATGATGATCCACTTCCACTCAATGAGTAGTAAATATGTTTTTCTCTTCCTTATAATTCTCTTAATTAGTTTCCTTTCTCTAGCTTACGTTACTGTAAGCATACAGTACATAATACATATAACATACAAAATATGTGTTAATCAATTGTTTATATTATTCATAAGTCTTCAGGTCAACAGCAGACTATAAGTAGTTGAGTTCTGGGACAGTCAAAAGTTATGTACAGATTTGATTGTATCGGGGTCAGCATCCCAACCCCTGTGTTGCTCAAGGGTCAACAGTACATGTAACTGTGAGTGAAAAGAAAAAGAAAAATACCCATGACAATTTGAAAATAGAGAAAAGATTTGGAATAATTATTAATATATCACCATATATTAAATTTATTATAAAGCTATAATGATTTTTAAAAAAATGTGTTTGGTGCAAGGAGAGACAAAGAGATATAAAGGAACAAAATAGAGAATCCCGAAACAAACTCATATACATATAGCCAAGTTGATTTATGATAAAGGTGACAGAGTAATAAAGTTAGATTTGTCAATAAATAGTGCTAGGTCAACTGGATGTCCATATGGAAAAAAATGAAATTTAACTCCCACTCACAACATAAAAATTAATTCCAGCTGGACTAGAAACTAAACATGAAAAACCAATAAAACTTTCAGAAAATAAAGCAGAAGAATGCTTCATGACCTTGCAGTAGGCAAAGGTACTCAGTCACCCAATAGTTATGTGCATACCCCAAAAGTGAAGGCACTGTCGATTATATTAATAGTAGCTTTGTAGGAAGAGCAGTGATCTCTCTGTGCATAAGTCTACACACTCCATGGAAGTGTCCCAGCTGCCTTCTACTAAAGACGACTCAGAGGGCTGGGGGGCATCAAATTGGAAAAGGGACAGTACAAGGGCCATTGCCTGGGGGCCAGACACCATTCTCCCAGGGGCCCCCAGTGATATGCTACCTTGAGTAAACTCCACATACTCCGGAGTCTGGCCCCGAGCACAGGTTGCTCACAACCCTGATTCATCAGCCCTGACAGCTGATTTTTTTCTCAGTTGAGACTCACCATGCCCGAGTGTTCCAGTGACAAATAAAACCATGCAGAGACCAGGACCCACATGTGCTCAGGCTAACCCATCACCCTCCCACAGGCAAGCCACCTGGGAAGTCAATCTGCAATGGGAAGGCTGCTCAGGGCAAGCAGAGTGAGTCCTGTGACTGCAACGGTGGCATGAGATAGTGCAGTCACAGGGACCCGAAAGTCCAGCCCTGGGGCAGAACACCTTGTTCCTACAGATGTTGGGATGGGAACCACCTACACTTTCCTCTGACACTCTTCTTCCCCTTGCTTCCACAGGTGACCAGACCCTCTCAGGGCCAGGCTTTGTTTGTGTGTGTTAATTTCCTAACAGTGTCGTGCTTTCTCCTGGGAGAGAAAGACTCCATGAGGTGACGTGGCAGTCTCTGCCCTTAGCTTTGTGCATTGGCCTACAGAGGAAGATCTTCTCTCATTTTTATGTTTTTCAAGGACACCGCACTTTGCCTCCTGTATGCAACAAGGGAAAAGTTTATCCTCAGTTAAAATTTCACCAAGGTTGATCAGAGAGACTTGGTTGCATACTTAGGAAGACCAGATTGGAGTGGCCCTCACTTAAGAGCTATAACATAAGCCAGCTGCCCAATGAGAAAGATGCTAACCATAGGGTCTTTCAATGTTGTGGTTTTTAACACACTAGAATAACTATGGCTGTAAACATAACCCTGCTGGTTCTTCCCAGCCACAGTGCAGGGATGGGGTCAAGGCTGAGATCTCATTTCTATGGGAGCAAGCAGCACGCTGTCCCTATTGTATCTACGAATCAGCAAGCGTGATGGGGCCTCTGGAGGTGGATCCACATCCTGCTTGAGCTCACCTGTGTGCACCTCAGGTCTAGCTTCTCCTTGAGGAAAGAAGGCAGTTGGTCCTGCTTGACAGCCCAGGTGCACCTGCCCCAAACACCTCACCATCTGCCTGCTGATGTCCCACGTTCTTTTGATAATTGACAAGGTCTTCCATTCTCTGATTAGAGGTAAGTCCTTAGAATGAACTGCTTCCAAGAAAAAACACTTACTTGAAAATGACGCACAGGTGTAAGTAACTGAAATTAGAAACTTTCCTTAGAGCAGTGCCCGCAACGGTGCACGATACACAGTCAGCACCCAGCAAATGTCAGCGGATGGAATGAGTGAGTGAGTGAATACGTGGGGAAGAGAATTTTCTAGCGGCAGAAGTGTGTTGGTGCTGGTGGGGAGTTTTACAGAAGGTTCTATGAGAAAGGACAGAAAGGCTGGCAGCTAGAAGACATACCACTTTGCTATCTCACAGTTTTTCCAAGGCCTGGCTCTGACCCTCGGGATCTTGGAGGTGGATTAGCACCTGAGGTGTGCCCCGTAGGGACAACTACACAGCAGGAGGCAGGTCTTACAGAACTGGCTAGAGGTTAACAGCATGGACTAAGGAGTGACCCTGGCAACTTACTCGTTTCTCCAAGTCTCAATTTCCTCATCTAAAAAAAAAAAAAAATGGTAGTGATGTTACATTGCAAAGTTGTGAGAGTTGGAAATAAATAATGCATTTAAAGCCCACAACACAGTGCTAGCATACAGTAAAAGTTCAATAAAAATAGCCACTTTATGTTTTCCTTTATATTAAAGCTAAATGCAGTTATGCATGGGGCTTGGGCTGGCCATGGAACGATGCTCCGGAACTCACCAAAATGTGAACAGGAGGTTCTTGAGTTACATGAGTAAGTACGTGTATTTTGCAAATAAGGCCTTAGATTATCAAGTTCATAAGGACCGATTTCAAATTGTTCAGTGAATTTAAGCATAAAAAACAATGTTTAGATTGGAACTTACTGCTTTACTGTAAGGAATGATTAGGAATATTCAGCACATCGGAACTCGAAACTAAAGATATGTAATATTGTACTCTGAGGCTGGCTGTCTTTTATAGACCAGGAAAGGCAGAAAGTGCTACAGAAAAAGACACAGCAGTTGGTATCTCCCAGCAAGTCATATGCATTCTATAGATCCCCCAATTGCCCAGAGACACATTTCGACCTTAGTATGCTAAGGTTACTGGTCTATTATTGGGACGGGGTGAGGGAACGGTTGGAAAAATGACCTCACTGGTACTTATGTGCAAGGACTATGAAAGGCCACCTCCAGGAAGTGCCCAGGCTACAGACCACTCTATAGGACTGAAGACAGAAGGCTTTCACCCCTTCTTTTGCACAACATGGGGAGCAAACGGTATGGCTTTCATAGTAAGAGGTCAGGAAGATGCTTTCTACACACCAAACCGACAGGGCTCTTCCCGGCCACTCTTCAGCATCATCTCGTGAACGCTCGGGCTGGTGTCTCGGGGCCATGGCGCTGGTAACAAGCACCTGGGAGGCGGGTGGCGGTGAGGGTGGGGACGTGCTCTGTCCTAGCAATTCTTCTCTGACTCCATCGAGTCAGGAGCTCCTGCCCAGGAGCTATGTCCAGATGGAACAATCTCTGGACAATCCTGCTTTTGCCCCCTTGAGTTTGAGACCCAGCTGTCCCGCTGACCAGCTGTGTGACCTTAAGTAACTCACTCTCAGCCTCCGTTTTCTGCGAGGCTAATCACAGAAGACAGTAGAGTTCTAGCTCACCGAACTGTTGTGAGAATTAAATGAGATAATGCATACAGGGGCTAAACACAGGGCTTAATGACATAATGAATACATGA
>RJWJ010014252.1:0-38252 GCA_004363605.1 Indri indri | reverse complement strand
GGGAAAGCATGCTTGTGTGTGTGAAACCTTGCAAAAGGCTAAAATTAGTGACCTTAACCACTATATTGCAAGTAACCTTAGTCATAGAATAGAAACAAATGAGTTAAGGGAGATGAAAATAAGGCAGCTAATATATAAATTTCAATGGTTTTCACATTAAACTTAACATTTTAAAAGTATCCTAAAGAATCTTGCTCTGCCTTGTTTCAATAACATGAAGTTAGGAAGAAAGAAGCTATTGAACCATACTTTCACTTAAATATCTAACTGAGTAGGGGGAATTCAAATGATTTCTCTCTTCCTTTTGGCAGGATGGGGAGTTCCTGTCTCTTTCATATCTACTCCTTCAACTCCTCCCACCCACCAGAGGAAAAAGCAAAGTCGAAAAGACTTTGCATATAATTTTCCATGAAATACTTGAACTAAGAATAAGAGAATTAGAGAATATTTTAGCTACACTTTCATGGGCCACTTGAAAGGTTTGGGTTTGGGAAGTGTAGAAACCAATCACGGAGGTGATAATGCAGTGTGGCTTTCAAAGCCCAAGGTAGACTTTTAAGAACATTAAGTTGAGCTTTTGCCTGATGAACACTTTTTTAAAGATTAGCAAAAAGAAAACTCTAGTGAGCTGCTTTGCTCTTCCTTGAACAGGGGTTTGACAAAGAGGGCCCCCGACTCTGAAGAATAAGAATTCTGTGCAGGCCGGGTGTGGTGGCTCACACCTATAATCCTAGCACTCTGGGAGGCTGAGGTGGGAGGATTGCTTGATTCAGGAGTTTGAGACCAGCCTGAGCAAGAGTGAGACCCCGTACCTACTAAAAATAGAAAAAATTAGCCAGGTAACTAAAAATAGAAATAAACAAACAAAAAAACTAGCCGGCCATGGTGGTGCGTTCCTGTAGTCCCAGCTCCTCGGGAGGCTGAGGCAGGAGGATCACTTGAAGCCAGGAGTTTGAGGTTGCTGTGAGCTGGGCCGATGCCACAGCACTCTAGTCCGGGAAACAGAGGGAGACTCTGTCTCAAAAAAAGAAAAAGAATTCTGTGCATAAAAGAGTGTAATTATATTTTAATGCAAAGGTATTATTATCAAAGGTTTTAAGGAATTAGTTAAGAAAATTCTGAAGTTAAGGTGTGCCACAATATTAATTTGATCATTTTGTTAAATGAGTACTTTATATTCTGTAGGGGTTAGGATTTTATTTTTAGGCATGTCTAAATTATGCACAAGAAAATTTAGAGGTCTATCTTACTGTAGAAAACCAAATCCAAGGGTTTCCTGAGTGAGTTAATTAACTGTTCTTATTTTCATATTTTGTGACGACATAGTATTTTAAAGAGTAAGAAATTTGGGCCTTAACCAAAGCTCAAATGTTAAAAATAAATTGATAATATTTATTTTACCCTTTGATTTGAAACCTTCAATCTACCTCCAAATGTGCTAGGATTACAGGCGTGAGCCACTGCGCCCGGCCCAAAATTTGGAAGTCTGTGGAATTATTTTAGTTAATAGTTGCTAGTTTCTTCCTAACTTAGATCTGCATTTGAAAGCTGCTGGCATTAGTTAAGTTTGATTTAAAGACTATTGAAGGAGTAGAACCTAAATTTTGGAACCTAAAACTATCATGACTACAATTCAAAGGATATTAATTCAAAGGATCAATTAAGTGGGCTATTTTGCTTGTTTTGTTTTTACTTAGCAGTTTATGGAATTCAAGCAGATACATCTGGCATTTGTTCCCTGCTTACACAACTTGAAATCTTAAAGGAGATTCTGCAATGAAATCACGTGTTGAGTATCCTATAGGAGGTGATATAACTAGAGTATAATTATCTAGATTTTTAAAATAGTCAAATTATCTGCCCCTCAAGTGTCTTTTTCAGCATCAGGTCAAAATCAGGAGTGTGTGTTAAAAATGCAGGCTCTGAACCCCACTCTGGACCTACCGAATCTGGGGCCTGAGGGTTTGCCTGTTTTCCAGCTGTGCCCCAAAAGCTCGCACTCCTGCTGTAGGATGCTAAGAGGACCATCAGGCTCCAAAGTGTGAACCACTCCTCCAGGCCCACACCTGCATGCCCTTTTGCCTCTTCTCCCTGCAGAAAACTCAGCTTTTAGTGGCTGGGTTCAGAAGGGAAATGCGAAGCAGCCCTGGAATGCGGGAGACACTTAGAGACCAAGTCCCAGAGCTGATCCGTGGTGTGCTGACCTCCACCCCTCCTCCCCGCAGTGAATCTTCAGTTAAGTGGGCAGTAAACACCCTTGACTCCAAATGCAAGTTCTGGGGAGGTAGCACCACCAGCCATTGACACATTTGTGTGGATTAAAAGGAAGTCCAGTGACTCACATGACACCTAGGGAAGATTAGCAGCTTTTCGTGATTTAAGTGAAGGGAAGGTCTGTAACTTTGGCCTAAGGAGTGCATTGGAGAAAACTGGCAGACACTCTTGAGGACAATGTAGTTTTTAGAGCAAGCTTGCTTTTTAGGGGCCCAGGTAGGTGAGAGTTGGGTGCTGGAAGTGGTGATATAACCAGAGCAAACTGCTTGTTTCAGCATTCCTTTCAGAGAGGCTTTCTCTTCACTTCTGACTTGCAGGTTTCGCAGCTCCCTGAACTCAAGCTAGTGCGGCTACAAGTCAACCACTTGATAGATGAAAACGATTTGTAGTCGGGCCACGAAACCCACCTGCCAGACGTAGCTTTCCTTCTGGAGAGGACATATGTTTCAAGTTCATGGAACTGACTTACAAACAAACTTCGAATGCAACTTGGAGACCACCTATATACAGTTCCTTCAAGTCTTTTGACTGATTTTTTAAAAGTATAAACTCAGTTGGTTCCACAATTTGGAAGTTTGTGGAATTATTTTAGTTGATAGTTGCTAGAGAAAAAAATTTACCTCTACATTTGCTCTTTTAGGCAAGGATAAATTGAACCAGAGATTTGAAGGGCTGGGGGCAGGGGGCACATGCCTCTGCTGTGTATTACAGGTTGATCATCCCTAATCCAAATCTGAAATGCTCCAAAATCTGAAACTTTTTGAGCACCGACATGATACTCAAAGGACATGCTCATTGGAGCATTTCAGATTTTGGATTTTCAGATTAGGGATACTCAATGTGTAAATATATATGCTATATATTTAAGTATACAGTAAATATAAATGACCATATACTGTATAGTAAATATATATTTTATGTATACTATATATTGAACTTAAGTAACCAGCTGCAGGTAAGTACATGAACAGGGTGGTTAGTTTTCAGTGCAGGAACCCTCTCTAAGGAGCAACTTACTGGATCTTCTAGGTAAGCAAGAAGTAAGTTTTATCTCCTGAACCTAGCTCTACAGTTCATACAAGTGAGCTTTAGAGTTGCATCTAGATGGAGTGTGCAGTTGGTGCTGGACACATTTTCTCGCTATTTGTTTGCCTGTTTGTCCCATTCTTACTGTTTTCACCACGAAAGCATCCCTTAAATTTACCATATTAGTCTAGAGTATACAACAAATAACAAGCCTTTTAAGTGCCATCTCTGCTGGTACAGTTAGCTAAAATGCATATCAGATGTTTAGAATTAGTTCTGAATGTTGCCCTGAAATTTGTCCCAAAATGGAAGTGTTTAACTGTTTTCAGTGACCAGTAGTCCACACGCAATTTTAATAACTGCTATCAAAACATTTCTTAAGACATCAAAACTGACAAGGTCCCCTAATGCAGAGTACAATTCATAATGTGTATTTTGAGGGTATTAGTGTTTACTGTTTGTGTTTCTCAAGCACCCAACGTATAGGTAGTACTCGGAAAGCTATCTCCTATCTTTAAGCTACTATTCTTTTTTAAATGATGTAACTATTTTATTTTATTTTTAGAGACAGGGTCTTTGCCGCCCAGGCTGGAGTGCAGTGGCCCAATCACTATAATCTCTAATCCCTAGTCTCAAGCAGTCCTCCTGCCTCGGCCTCCTGAGTAGCTAGGACTATAGGCATGCACCACATACAGTTAATTTAAAACAATTTTTTTTGGTAGAGACAGGGGTCTTGCTATATTGCCCAGGCTGGTCTTGAACTCCTGGCTCCAAAGGATCCTCCCACCTCGGCCTCCCAAAGTGCTGGGATTATACATGTCAGCCGCTGCACCTAGCCAATATGACAATTTTATATGTTTATTTCTTTAGTTTTGGTTAATCCTACCAATCTCAGAAAAGATTGGATGAAAATGATCTTTATGTTTGCTATTTCATACTTGTAGTACTCTTTTGTGCCTTAACGTTTTTTTTTTCTGTTCAGACCTTTGACAAGAAGCTAAGATTTGTGGTGTGAGCCAATAAAAGCCCTCTCTCAGGCACTTTAAAAACAACAAGAAAGGCTTCCTTGAACACTCCAAATGAAAGTTTTCTTTGTTTTGTTGTATTTGCGGGTTTTTTGAACAAATATGTGAAGAGAGAGATTTATGTAATGAAATTCCCATGTTTTAAGAGTCTAAAGAGGTTTGGATTTATGGTGCTCCTACCCGCTACCCTCCCATTGAATCATTGAGACTGGAAAACTTTTGAATATGGCCCAGATCACAAAAACCTTTGCTGCTCCCAAGTTAGGATAAAATGAAATACGAAAGAGTACCTTAAACTCAGAAGGCATGATTTGCTAACTGGCAAACTAAGCCAAATAGCAGCTCACTCCACCAGCTGATTTTATTCAGCTGGGACCAAAGGAGGGACTTTTCCCACTAAATTTCAGTATAGTTATTACTTTCAAGGATACATCCTGTTTTCTTCAGGCTCTGAGCTTGTCTGCTAAAATAATTAGCTGTGAGGCAGACGGGGAAAGAATTGCATCTGCAAAAGGCAGGAAGGCAAGGTCAGGAGAAGAGGAGGAGATAAAGCCCTCACTTGACTCACAGCTGCCCACCCTGCAGAGGAGCAGAGCTTGCCAAGAATATCTACATTGATTTATGGAGGAAAAATGAGGAAACCATTTACCCCAGATATCTTGGATTTGTGACAATATCGGTGTAAACTATTTCCACTTAGACTGAGAGAATTCTGAGTCTCCGTGGTGTTGTCTCCCCCGCCTTCGCCCCTTCCTCTCCTAGCATTTCCAGCAGCATTCAGGCTAGTGGCTCTCAAACTCTGGGGTGCCTGCACAGCTCTTGAGCTAATTACAATGCGGATACCTGGCCCCACTTCCAGAAATTGAGGGGACACTCTTAGAAGGCGTCTTTCGCACTTGGAAAAACATGAATCAGAAATTGTAAGAATTAAGCTACAGTCTAAATGATAAAAATCTTGGTATGTTTGTCCAAAGGTTTCATTTAACTGGGAGTTTTCTAAGAGCGTGAAGGCAAAGGCTTTCCCCCCTAAAATGTAGCCACAAGGGACTCTCGGTACTCTTTTTTCTTTCTTTCTTTCTTTTTTTTTTAGAGACAGAGTCTCACTCTGTTGCCCGGGCTAGAGTGCCGTGGCATCAGCCTAGCTCACAGCAACCTCAAACTCCTGGGCTCAAGCAATCCTCCTGCCTCAGCCTCCCAAGTAGCTGGGACTACAGGCATACACCACCATGCCTGGCTAATTTTGTCTATATATTTTTAGTTGTTCCGCTAATTTCTTTGTATTTTTTTTAGTAGAGACAGGGTCTTGCTCTTGCTCAAGCTGCTCTGGAACTCCTGAGCTCAAACTATCCTCCCACCTCAGCCTCCCAGAGTGCTAGGATTACAGGCGTGAGCCAACTCTTGGTGCTCTTGGGGTTTACTTTCCAGGGCTCCCACTGTGGAAATCAGCTTCCTTCATTATTGTGCCTTAATTTTACTCACAAAGGAAAGTGCCACCGGGCTCATCTGTTTCAAAAGGCCTTTGTTTCAAACCCCTTTTGGAAAAGGCTTGCATTTTCCTACCTTGGTTTACTGCCTTTTGGAGAACAAGAATGCATCTTAAGTGCTTATTGAACTTTTAAAGTTCCTTGACTTTCTGTGGGCGGAGCCAACTGAGGTCATGAGGCCCTACGTTAATTAAGAAAGCCACACAGGGAGCAATATCAAGTATGAAGACACAACGGAAAGCTGTAGTGGTCACCATTGATTGAGTGCCCATTCAGTGCCAGGCACTGTACCTTGAGCATTTTACCATCATTCTCATTTAATGCAAGTAGGGGTTATTATCTTCACTTAATAGATAAGAAAAAAACTGAGACTAGTGAGGTAAAGTAAGAGGAAAGAAGGACTCAGAGCTAGGAAGCTGTGAGTCAGAACGGAACCCAGGCATCTCCTGGCTGTACAACCCTCGCGTCTCCAACACCCGGTGATGGTTCTGTGTGACGGTTGTCCAAGTCCTGCCCCCCTCAAAGCTTTGACCAGCTTAGGAGCCTGCCTCCATCCCCCCCCTCCACTCAGGGGCCTTGGGTCAAGCCCTTGTTTTTTGTGTGTCTTAATTTAACCCAGCGAGTTGAGTGCCCCCAGCCTGGAGTGGCTGGCATCCTAAGTGCCATTTGGAAAGCGCTTTGATATGAAGTGCCCCACAAGAGCTTGCGCTTCTGTTTATAGCAAACCATTGCCGTGAAGAAAACTAAGTGGAAGCTCTGGGAATGAGCAAGTGAACAGACTGCTGGCCACAGGCATTTAGATCCAGAGGAACTTGTCACACTTTTAGCGTTCATCAAGTTGGATTTTTTTTTTTTTTTGTAGTACCTCCGTAGGCTTAGTTTTTGCCTAGCAGGTGTTCACTCTAGTCCGAGGCCCCGGATTTAGATCAGAACTTGACAAATGAGTCAATGGAGTTTGTAAACTCTCCACTTACACAAGAGGAAGGCAAGAAATGGAAAGAATGATCATTATTATGGTTAGCGGTGGCCCCTGGAGTCCAAATGGCCCTTGAGAAGAACACACGGGGAAGGAAGCATTTGAGTGGCTACTAAGAACTTGCCCTGCGTTTGTGGGACACTCTGTGAGTGGCCGTCTCGGGTGAGGACGACCTAATGGAAGGCCGTCAGCAGAGGCTAAAACGTGCAAGGGGATGTTGCCTTCTGGGAGGAGCAAGGCTCCCAGCAGAGCAGAGCAGCTGTGTGTTACTTAAGCAGCAGCTAATGTGGCTATCTGCATTCATGGATGTCTCCCAGATCTCCAGGCCGTGAATAGCAGTGTTGTTAAAGACGGCCATTACTGCTTCCGTCCTCCTCGGGCGGGAGCAGAGGGAGGAGCCTGGATCTGGTCTCCTGTCACTGCTGCAGGAGGACATGATTAGTGGTGAGCCTATCTCTGAAAGCCCTGGGGAGCAAAGGGTAGGAAGGAAGGAAGGAAGTTGTGTAGGATAAACAAAACAAAGCAAAACCAAAAAAAGCCGCAAGAAAGCACTTCAGATGTGCAAGAATCTGTAATTCACATACTCATGGGATAGTTGAGGGTTAGGACCTGGAGCAAATGTTTTCACTTGAAATGGGAACACCAAGAAAAAAGCAACCAAGGGAGGGATGAGTGGCTGGGTTTTAAAGAGATCCCGGAAAGAGATTTCTCTTATGTTTCTGGATGTTTAGACACATCAAGGCCTATACATAAATTGTTTAAAAATATATTTTGCAAGTTTTACCATAAGACTGTTCACACTGCCAATTTGCCTTTAGTTTCCCATGACAGGATTAAATAGGTTTTATGACCTTGGTGAAAATAATTCATTGCTTTTTTTAAAATGTGGTTTAAAAGAAGTGAATATACTCATAGAAAGTATGAAATGATCTGTTGAGTGAGGCACTGTTTTAGAGAAACTGGACTGGTTGGTGCGTGGTGACCTTCACAATTCAGGGCTTTTATAGTAAAAAAGAAGAGATTCATCAGGGCTCAACACACCTCAAAGATGGGGGTTTTCAACATCTTAATGGCCGTTTAGATGGAACCAAACAAACACCTTTAAAAAGTAGGAGTGGTGGGAGCATTTTAATAGGCTGCTAAATTATCTGAATATCAATATGCGCCAAGGATTACTAAACCAAATGGTATGCCGTGGTTGGAAGAGTTAGCCTTGTGCAGCTGTTCTGGTGAGGGGTTTGGGGGACAGCTCGCATGGAAGCCAAGTTTTTTGCAGGTTTTGTTCATGTATGTGTGTTAAATTAGTTTGAAAATGATCTGTCAGGTTGAACATGGCAATGAACAAAAAATAAAACAAAAACCAGTTCATGACAATGTTTCAGTTTGTACCAAATAAACGCATTTGAATTTCATACGTATTAGATTGACCGAATAGGAAACAAATCTTTTTTTCCTCATCGAATAACATTATTTTATCATGTTAGTGACAGTCATTTGACCATAAAGCTTGCCGGTAAGGTCAGGGGCTCTATTGTTGGAAGATCTCAAGTTGCATTTCCTAAGTCTAATGGTGAACTTTAAGTCAAGTGGTCAACTTCCCAAGATATTCTGTTCCCAAGTTAGAGAACTTGAAAGAGACCAGAGTACCGTTCCCACCTTCCCATTTTAAAGGACCTTCAAAATTGGTCTGAAACCAGTGACATTTAAAATCAATTGTATTTGCATGGAAGTCAAGGAGTTTCAAAGTCAAAGAAGTTAAGTGTTCTGCGGCATTCTAACAAGAGTAAGAGGCAGCCTGGGGTAAGACAGTATGTCCCTAAGAGTGTTCTGTGAGTCCCAGCAAGATGCCATGCATCCCAGGTGTGCTCTGTGTCCAAAGCGTTAGGGAAACGTTGCATAAACTCCCTTGCAGCATATTAAAGTCTGGGAGAAGTCCTCCAGGAAAGAAACTGAGCTGACTTTATCTAAAGCAGGGGATCTCTTTCTATCTCTGTCTCTGTCTCTCTCTTTCCCTCCCTCCCCCTTTCCGTTTCCCTCTCCCCCTCTCTTCCTCCCTCAGTTTCCCTTGCTCCCTCCTTCTCCCCCCGCTACCACCTATGACTACTATGCAAAGCACATTCTGGGAAATCCTAGTCCTAGCCAGTAGCACGGTTGTAGTAGCTATGGCCAAATTTGGCCAAATTTCGCATTTCTGGGCCTTGCTTCCTCATCCGTAAACAACGGGTTTCCAGGTGCTTGGAATCGTTATCACTTATACTCCCTTCCTCAGAGTTCCGCTTTAGAACTAAGATTCAAGGATTTTATAGAGTTTTTTCATATTCATAATAAGCTTTAGAATGCCAAACAATAGCAGACAGAAGGCGAGTGAGGACTAAAACTGGGACTAACAAAACACATTAGAGTAACAAATGCAAAGAAAATCTAGAAACTGAGAGATTTTCTTGGGTCGACTGTTTGTTCCCACATTGGTACCGTATTAGTGGACCTGGGTCCTGACTTGAGGCCACCAACCATCTTTTGACTCTCGTCCCGTAATTGGGGTCTTTTCTCCATTGCAAGTCCTGCCTCCCCTGAGACACACGTCAGTGACTCCCCTCCCCGCAGCAAGGATCTGCCCCTTAGACATGCCCAGCTGGGAAGCAGGGACCCAGAGGAATTGTTTCCCAGCCAGGGGACAGCACAGGCCCGGGGCTTTCCGCAGAGCTGGGCAGGGTGCCTGGTATTCAGTGCCCAGTGTCAGAGGTAAGTGGCAGAGACTGTGTCCAGCAGGGGGTGGCGGGAGTCCCCACCTGAGACCCACAGGCTGGTGGGGCCTTGCTCCTGCCTGAGCGGCTGGACTCTGTGGCCCTCCAAGAGATTCTGTGAACTCCTAAATATCCTTTAATAATTTGTTTTCTGCGTAAATCATCCAGGGCAGGTTATGTTGCTTGCAGCTAAGACCCTGACTAATATAGGTATACCCTGCCAAAAATGGCTGGGATGCAATTCTGTCTTAACGGAACTTAGCAATGAAGGACCCTGGAGGTAGTTCGGAACATTTAGTTCAGTAAGAGAGAGTGTGTTTATTCCCTCACATGTCTAGAATAAGAGCTCTATAGACCACACATAGCAGAGGCTCAATATTTATGAAGTTCAAGTCAACTCTCTTTTTCAAGAGAGAGGCCTCATTCAGTCTCTCCATCTGGTAGAATGAGACTCTGCCCTAAGATTTTCATAGGCACAGAGGGTGAAAAGAATACGGTAAGATTAATCTTACCCTATTCGCAAGATTAATACAATCCCAAATAAATGTCCAGGAAATAGGAAGGAATTTATAAACGATAATGAGGTAAAACAAATTCATACTAGGGTTCTCTCCTTTCTGGGAGGAGCTGGGAATAGAGGGAGGAGGGGGTTGGGGAAGGATCAGGATTTCATTTGTGTCTTCTCTGAAATAAAGCAGAAGTGTCGGAAGCCAAGAAAGCTACTGTTTTTTTGTTTTTATCTATTTATTTATTAGGCAGGTAGTCCAGGAGAGAAAGCCACTATGAAAAGTATTTTCCTTGATGTCAGGAGCCCGTGGAATTATTTAATCAAATAATCAAAAAATAATTTTAATTCATTGCCTGCTATGGGCGCAGCTCTCTGGTGGTTGCTGTAAGGAATACTGAGACAACATTTATTTTTTCTGAACCATTTGAGAATAGCTTGAGACTTCATGCCCCTTTATCTCTTAACATCTCAGTGTGTATTTCCTAAGAACAAGGTTATTCGTTTACATAGCCACTGTCCAGTTATCAAATTCAGGAAATTTAACTCGGATACAATATTTTTTTCTATTCTACGTCTCCATATTCCAATTTTTGTCAGTGGCCCATTAGGAGCTCAAAGCATTTCCCCCGTCCAGTGCAGAATCAAATCACACACAGCATTTAGGTGTTGTGTTCCTTTTTGTTTTTGTTACTCTGGAATGGTTCCTTAGCCTTTCTTTGTTGTTTATGACATTGAAAGGTTTGAAGAATAGCAGCCAATTATTTTATAGAATGTTCCTTGAGTTGGGTTCCTCTGATGTTTCCTCATGACTAGGTTGAGATTAGGCAGCCTGGCCAGCTGACTGCACCGGTGGCACTGGGCGATGTCCCTCTGCCAACACTCACTGTGATCACCTGGTCAGCGTGTGGTCCGCTTTCTCCACTGCATAATTACCATGTTCTTCTTGCCACTCAGAAGCGATCTGTGGGGTGATACACTGTTGTCTTTTAAGGGACTGGCACACACCGTATATGGAGGAGGCTACAGAGGGTGGTGATGAGAACAGGCTTGAACCCTCCTGACTCAGCCATTCCCTAGCCGTGTGACCTTGGACAAGTCACCTAATTGCTCAGAGCCACCTTTCCTCTTCTGTAAAATAGGCTAATAACATTCCTTGCAGTGTCGTGGAGAGGATACATAAACATGTACGGTATTTGGCTTATAGGAGACAATCCACGATGTGAGGGTGCCTCTCTTTCTCTTCCTCCACCTTCGCCCCCACTTTTTTTTAGGGACAGGGTTTCACTGTGTCATCCAGGCTGGAGCGCAGTGGTGTGATCATAGCTCACTGGATCACTGTAACCTGGAACTCCTGGGCTCAAGTGAGTAGCTGGGACTACAGGTACCATCATGCCTGGCTAATTTTTTAATTTTTTTGTGAAGAGGGGAATTGTTCTTAAGGGATCCTCCCTCCTCAGCCTCCCAAAGTGCCAGGATTACAGGCGTGAGCCACCATGTCCGTCCATCCACATTTTTAAAGTTACTTTAACTTTAAAGTTCAAAGTTGACAGTGGTTTATCGATCTCTTACCACTGTCTCCAGTGCTATGAAGGACGTCAAGGACAAGCAGATCATGCAACTGCAACCTACGGCAAGGGGCATGACAAGCCAGATGTGCAACAGAGGCTCTCTGGAACACAGTTCTCTTTGGAAATGCCAGGAGCGGGGGGTGGAGGCAGCAACAGTAGGGCCGCCTCGAGAGGCAGCTTCATGCTTAGCTGGAGAGTGAGCTGTCAGGAACACAGCCAGCGGGACACAGACTGTGAGACTTGCCTGGGCTCAGGACTGCAGCTCTGCAACATTAAGAACTCAGGGGTTTCCCCCTCTGCCCTGACCAGAAGCCCAGGAGGCAAGACAGAATCTGCCCTGTTGCTGACGAACTGCACATCCCTAAGAAAACCACCAATCTTCTCTAAGCCTCCATTTCCTCATCTGTAAAATGAGGGGTTTTGACCAGATCTGTAGTTCTTGATCTGGGCTGTGCGTTAGAATCGGTAGAATTATTATCATTATTATTATTTAGAGAGAGTCTTGCTTGTCCCCCTGGCTAGAGTGCATAGCTCACTGCAACCTCAAATTCCTGGGCTCAAGTGATCCTCCTGCCTCAGCCTCCAGAGTAGCTGGGACTACAGGTGTGCAATACCATGCTCGGCTAATTTTTTTTTCAATTTTTAGTAGAGTAGAGACAGGGGGTGGGGGGGGGTGGTAAGGGGGCAGGGGGGTCTCACTCTTGCTCAGGCTGGTCTCAAACTCCTGACCTCAAGCGATCCTCCCACTATGGCCTCCCAGAGTGCTAGGATTATAGGCATGAGCCACCAGGCCTGGCCAGAAATTTTTTTAAAATACCAATTCCTGGGCCCATCCTCAGACCACTTGAATGAAAACCCAGACATCAGAATTTTTCAAAAATTCCCCAGATGATTCCACTCTTAGCTAAATGTGAGAACCAAAGACCTAAATCATCTTTAATATCCTTCCTAGCCTTAAGTTTCTATGAGTCCATAAATGGTATGTTCTGAGGAACTTAGTTTTCTGATGAACTTAGAATTCACCACCAGAAATTCCTTTTTGTTTCTATTCCTATTTTTGAAAACCCTCTAAAGTCTAAATAATCTTGAAGGTCCTTCCTACCTTAAAGTTTCTATGACTACATGAGAAGGATATTTGGAGAAACTGAGTTTTCTGGTGAATTTAGTAATCACCAGTTTGCCATCAATAATTACTTTTCATATTTATTTCTAACTTTTAAACCCTTTCTAAAGTGTACAATTCCAGCTTCCTGCCTAGGGAGGCAGGGGCAATACATTCAAAACGTGGGGGCCGCCACACGCTCTCTTTATAGACAGGACGGACGTGGCTAGTTGATGAAGACATGGACCTCCAACTTGCCTTAAAAATCTTTCTCACCTCGAGGCAGCCAAGACCAACCACACAAAGCCGACACGGGGTGGAACCTGTCTGCCATTCTCAGTGAACTTAGCTCAATTCCTTCATGATGAGGCGTCTTTCCAAGGCAAGATTCCAAACGACCCTTCCTGCGCTCCAACGTCTCCAAATACACCGGGCTGCAGGACGGGGGTGTGGGGGGCTGTGCTCCATGTGCACTGAGTTCGGATAAACTTGGGGTATAAAGTTTTTTATAAAATGTGCTTTGCTGCCATTTACTTCTTTTACTTAAATTGAACACAAAGAAGCCAGGGGGAGAAGCCAGTTCTGGGGAAACAGTATTGCAAGTAGAGTAAGAGCCCGTGTTCAAATTCTGACCCTGCCAATCACTGGTTGGACCACTTGGGGCAAGTTACCCAAATTCTCCTCTTGCTGCCTCAGCTTTCTCCTCTACAAGATGGGGGCCAATAATGGTATCTACCTTACAGGGTTATTGTGAAGTTTGAATGAAATAATAGACCTAACACCCAGGGTCCGACACATAGGGAAGTCAACAAATGTCACCTATTTTCCTTGTTAATACCATCCATTGAGGGTTTCATTAAGTGACGTATGGTAAATCAAAATGGAATAGAAGTGTTAGAAGTAGTGGAGATAATAGAAGTGCCTATATTGTGCCTCAAAGGCCAGCCTGTGGGGGGACATAGGAGTCTGTATCCACGCAGAGTGAGTGCCTGGGCAAGGTGTTCCTAGGCGGCAGCCCCCACATCTGGAATGTGGTCATGTAAGCTTGGAACAGTCAACAACAGCTGTGGTGGCCCAAAGGGGGAATTTTGGAAATTAGCGGGTGCACTTTTTTGTTGACACTGCCCTTGGCATTTGGGGATGGGGAGGAAGCGCGATGTCCTGCAATGAGTCAGAGAATCCTGTACAACGAAGAATTGTCTCACATCCCACATGAATTTTGAAAGTCCCCTTAAACTAAACTTGCTACAAATGTGTATCAGCAATACTTAGAACACAATAATGCTGAAAGCAAGTTGTAAGAAGTTACCTGAAAAGCCCAGTAATTTATTTTATTATTATTATTATTTTTTCAGACAGAGTCTCACTCTTTTGCCTGGGCTAGAGTGCCACGGAGTTAGCTTAGCTCACAGCAACCTCAAACTCCTGGGCTCAAGCGATCCTCCTGCCTTAGCCTCCCAAGTAACTGGAACTATAGGTGTGCGCCACCGTGCCCGGCTTATTTTTTCTATTTTTAGTTGCCTGGATAATTTCTTTCTATTTTTGGTAGAGATGGGGTCTCACTCTTGCTGAGGCTGGTCTCAAACTCCTGACCTCAAGTGATCCTCCCACCTTGGCCTCCCAGAATGCTAGAATTACAGGTGTGAGCCACCACGCCCGTCCAAAAAGCACAGTAATTTAGACAAAGGCCTTTCCATGGAGAGCAACTTAAATGGAAGAAATGTCTCCTCTCGAAACAATTGAGTAATTTACTCAACGCTGTGCAGGTCGTCTGCTCTATCTATGTATAAAGCATTTCTAATTACAACTTTTACTGAAAAGGGTTTCAGTACAGTAGGGCTGTTACTATACAATGAAACCAACTGAAAATATGTAACAGAGATTTGAGATTTCTTTGAACAGTTCTTGAACCAAATAAAAAAGAGCAGACTCATGAAATGCAAGGATCTCATTGAATTTCAATTATTTTGTTTCTACAAATATTGTTATATTATTACCATTCTATATATTACATATATTTAATTTTGTAGCACAATGATAAGAAGCCTAGGTTGTGAGAATTACTCATTAAAATGATTTCCTATTCTTTTTTTGACATTATTCTGATTCCTTCTCTAGAGGTCTTCCCCACCACGTGGCCTCTTTCAAATCCATCCTTACTGTCTTTTGTCTCTCACAGGACAGGACCCCCAAGTTCTTTTTAAGTACTGGAGACTCACTAAGGCAATCCCAGGTCATAAAATGGGGAACCATTCTAATGCTGTACCTATAACTAAATAAGCCTATAAATAAACCCCAGCTCATTTATGACTTTTAGTCTGTAGCTTGTCTCAGTATATTACAGGTTGAGTGTCCTTATCTGAAATGATTGGGACTAGAAGTGTTTCAGATTTCAGATTTTTTTGGATTTTATTTGCATACACATGATGAGATATGGGGATGGGACTCAAGTCTAAACATGAAACTCATTTATGTTTTACATACACCTTATACACATAGCCCAGAGGTACTTTTATACAATATTTTGAATAATTTTGTGCATGAGACAAAATTTTGACTGTATTTCGACTGTGACCCATCACATGAGGTCACGTGGAATTTTCCACTTGCGGCATCATGTTGGCACTCCAAGTTTCTGGTTTTAGAGCATTTCGGATTTCAGATTTTTGGATTAAGGTAAGGTTACTTTATTATTTCTTTTATATACAGATAAGTGTTCTCTATCATTACTTAGCTTAACACTAGTTTGCATGCTAATGTCCACTCATACCTTTGCCCTTTCATTTTTCTGTTCTTCTTGTACAAATAGCTTCTGATCTTCTTATCCAAACCCATGCATTAGTAGTAGGTGCCGGCATCCGGCGGCTTCATTGTGTCCCCCTGTGCAGCCATGCTTGAGCATACAAGTGGCATTAAACAAAAGGAATGTTTCCAAATACATGCTATTTTATTACACATTATCTTCTTTTTATTTATCCTTTATGTTAGGGGAGTGATTCTCAGTTGGGGGCATTTTCCCCACCTCTCCCTGGGACATTTGGCAGTATCTGGAGACACTTGGTTGTCATGAGTGGGTGCTTCTGGCATCCACTGGGTAGAGGCCTGGGATGCTGCTAATGATCCTACTATGCACAGGATACACACCCCTGTCACCCCACCAAAAGAGTAATGTGGTTCCAAACGTCAACAGTGCTGAGGATGAGAAGCCCCGTGTTAGGGTTAGGGTATTAAACAATTTTTTTTAAAAGTGTGTATAGATAGGTTATCAATTCACGAATTCCAGTTTAGTTTAGTTTTTTTTTTTTTTTTTTTTTTTGAGACAGAGTCTCACTGTGTTGCCTGGGCCAGAGTGCCGTGGCATCAGCCTAGCTCACAGCAACCTCAAACTCCTGGGCTCAAGCAATCCTTCTGCCTCAGCCTCCCGAGTAGCTGGGACCACAGGCATGCGCCACCATGCCCGGCTAATTTTTTCTATATATTTTTAGTTGTCTGATTAATTTCTTTCTATTTTTTGGTAGAGACGGGGTCTCGCTCTTGCTCATGCTGGTTTCGAACTCCTGAGCTCAAACAATCCGCCCGCCTCAGCCTCCCAGAGTGCTAGGATTACAGGTGTGAGCCACCGCGCCTGGCTAATTCACGAATTTCATTTGGGATATTAAAGGGCGTTTACAAAATATTTATTATAAAATCTATAAGCCACTGGCATACATTAAAATAAGAGGAAGTAGTCTGGGTAGATTTTGGGTTCCCCACTTCCACCATAGCCCTTGAGCTAATTACGAAAATAGAAAATGGCTTTAGAAAAGTGTCCTGTCCCTTAATCTCACGTGGAAGCTGAAGGTCAAATGTGGAACCCCAGTGCATCTGAATCACTGAGTGACCATCCTTCCAGCTGTATTTCTCAAACAGCTTCCACCGAGTAGCCTCGTTCTAGGTAGCATTTATTCAGCACCTGGAGATTCCATGTCTTCTCCCTTCCTGCACTGAAGGTGAGTGTTTTGGGAACACTCAAGAGGTCTAAGTCACCCAGAGCAGTGGTCCCCAACCTTTTTGGCACCAGGGACTGGTTTCATGGAAGACAATTTTTCCACGGACAGGGGTGGGAGCGGGGGGAAATGGTTTCCGGATGATTCATTCAAATGCATTACATTTATTGTGCAGTCAAACCTCTCTGCTAATGATAATCTGTATTTGCAGCCGCTCCCCAGTGCTAGCATTACCGCCTCGGCTCCACCTCAGATCATCAGGCATTGGATTCTCACAAGGAGCGTGCAACCTAGATCCCTCACATGCGCAGTTTACGGAAGGGCTCCCGCTCCTATGAGCATCTAATGCTGCCGCTGATCTGACAGGAGGCGGAGCTCAGGCAGTGATGTGAGTGATGCGGGTGGCTGTAAATACAGACGAAGCTTGGCTCGCTTTGCTTGCCTGCTGCTCACCTCCTGCTGTGCCACCAGGTCCAGGCCACAGACCTGGTACCAGTCCAAAGCTCCGGGGTTGGGGACTACAGAGCCAGAGGATTTGGGACACTTCCCTTTCAGTCAGCACCAACCCTGGGCCTCTCTATTATAATTCCCAACCTAGAGGAACACGGCTGTAAGAAAGTGCTAAGGGCTTTCTCCTCCTGCCACAAATATCCTCAAAAGAATTCTCAGAATTATTTAAAGGCGTGGCACTTACTGTGGCCAGTATGTGGAAGAAGAGAGTTTGTGGCTAGCACCAGTTAGCATATCCCTTCCCAAGATGCATTAGGAAGTCTTCATTACAAGTGGTGTTAAAGGGAATGGAAAATTCCAGAATTTGCAAAACAAAATAGGGGCGAGCAGTTTCTGGAGGAGAGACAATCTTCTGGTGCAGTAACTCGGCAATATGAGGACCCCCATTTCACCATTTACTGTGCTGTGTGGCTTTGGATACAACCTTGTCCTCTCTGTGCTCCGACGGATGTCCCCTTCTATTAATACAAAAAGGGTATCATGAGGTATGCGGAGTGCCTAGCAGGTGTCTGGCACCCAAGCTGTACAGCCAGTTGCTTCTGGTTAATAAATCCACTCGAGGCTGTACTGTATCTTGGCAGGACGGGCCCCCGCTCATGTCAGAACTGGAGTTTGCTTCCAATGAGTTACACACGGCAGCTCGGGTAGCACTGGGGAAGGATCCCCGGCCTTCAGCCAGCCCTGCACTTTGAGATACCTGTGAGCTATTCCATTGAGGACTGGCCTTGGACCCTCAACCACTTAATAGACGGTAATTATTAGCACCGCTATGCGCAGATTATATACATGCATAATCTCATTTTCTTCTCATAATAATCCAAAACAGAGCTGCTACTGTCCCTGCTTGTGGAGGAGGAAAGTGAGGCTCAGAGCAGAGAAGCTCCTTGTCCAGACTCATAGTGGCAAAGGCCAAGGACCCAAGGCAGGACAGAGCCCGGGCATAGCCCTTACCCGCTGCCTCTGTACCTGGCCAGGGCTTTATCCCTTCCTTCTGGGGAAGTCACTGCTAAAAGCCTACTCGCAGACCTCCTGGGCAGGGAAGACATGGAGAAGACAGCCAGCCCTTCTTGAAGACTTCCAACTCACGGGGCCTGGAGCTCCTTCCTGCTCTCAGCCCAGCACTGAGCTCCCCGAACCTTGGCTGCCGGCTACCACATCTGCTTGGTAGAGAAATGGGTGGGGCCCAAAGAGCAGATTTATGGCGTCTCCAAGCGCCTTGGGCTCCATCCCAGCTGCACAGAATTGGACCGATGACAGGAATAAATGTGTTTGGCTCCGGGCTCAGTCACTGAGGATTTATTTAGCACCTGCAATAATAAAAAATAACAATGCTGCAGCATGCAAGGCACCTCGTGGGCTCGCAGGGAGAGAGGAGGTAGGCAGCAGGCGCTGGCTCGCTTGCTCTCCAGCCGCTTGCAATCTAGATGTGGAAAAGGGATGGTTCCTATAGAATCAGAGAAGGAAGAAAATGGGATAGCTTTGAGATGAGCCCTGAGAAGTCAAATACTTTGTTTGAGGTCACACAGCTAGTAAGGAACTGAATGAGAGCTGTAGGTTTGATGTCACTTACATGAGCTCTTTTTTTTTTGTTGGTAAAATGTGTGGAAAAATAAAATTGAAAAATACAGCAAAGCAAAGCAAGAGAAAACAATCACCCTAAATCCCACAGCACAGAGATAACCACCAGCACCCTCCCCTCCTAGCTTTCTTATTCTCTGTGCAAACGCACATGAACACGGCTACACGGCATGCGTTGTGACAGGCCAACCAAATCTCACTTGGAGGGGATACCCAGGGCCTGGGCAGTCGTATTTGCAGGTTAAATTCACTCATTTACCCAACAAATATTTCTTGAGCTCCTACTATGTGCCAGGTACTGTTTGTTGTAGGCACTGGGGATTCAGGAGTAGATAAGGTAAAATTTGGGGAAAACAGACCATAGGCAAATAACTATATCATGTATATGTCAGCTAAGGACTCAGGAGGAGATAGAGTGAACAGAGAGTGTGGGGCGGAGACACAGATAAAGGGAAGCTGTGTCAGACAAAGCGATCTGGGAAGGCTTTTCTAAAGAGGTGACATTTGAGGAGTGGCCTGGAGGGAGCGAGGGTTAAAGAGATCTCGGGGCTGAGCATTCCAGGCAGAGGAAACAGCGAGCTCAAAGGTTGTGAGGCAGGAGCGTGTCTGAGGAACGAGGAGGCCAGTGTGGCTTAAGGGAATGACCAGGTCGGAGAGTCAGCGGGGACCAGATCGGGTAGGTCTGGGAGGTCGTGGTAAGAACTGTGGATTTTGTTCAGAGTGAGACGGGAAGCCATTGGTGGGACTGAGGAGGGGCAAGACATGAGGTTCACGGAGGACTTCTGCTTTGTCATGGGGATAAACGATTTTCTAAATGGTGAGCATCCACCTCCTGTCTTTGAAAATACAGAGCTTAGGAAGAACAATTTAATTTTCACTTCATAACTGAAGATCTTGCAAGGCCACAGGATGGCTCATTCATTCAGGATACAAACACTTATTGAGAACTCCACACTTCCACCGCCGCGGCAGCAAGGAGTTCGATCTCAGTCATATTCTGGGAGAGGCAGGTCTCCTCCCGTTCCCCATGGCTGTGCAAGAATCCAGCAATTTACAGGTGCCTGGGAGGGGAAGGGTCCTTTCAAAGGCAAGCAGCTCCCTCCTCCACACCAACCAGGCCTTTGAAGATCCTTCCCTTGGTTCTGGGACTATAGTTTTTAAGAACTCAGTCTCTCCAGTGTCTACTCACCGCCCAACAGCATTCGGGTGCTGGCGGCTGCTGCACCCATGAGCAAGGCACCTTTCCTTAAGCTCTTGTAACCTGTGGTCCAGCAAACACGTGCACCAGCGTTTATGGCAGGGGAGGCTGGCTCTGCTGGGGCAGCGGGGCAGACTCTAGTGCTACTTTCCTTATGGGAAACAAGCCAAAGGAGAGGATGCAACCCTAAGTCTTAAATTTTTTTAAATAGATAACTTGAAACTCTGGGTGATGGGAGCCAGGCTGGGGCAGCTTCGGATTGGGCCCTGCAACCTCACCTGGACCCTCCACTCGGCCCGGGAGGAGGACCCAGGTCACCCTTGTTCGGGAATCAGGAATGCTGCAGTGACCTGCCGCAAAGGAGGTTTGTCCTCTCCTGCGCACGGCACTCTCTCGGTGAAGGGTACGATGTCGGCTGGCAGCGCCGCCGCAGCACTAATGAAGTTTAGGAAGCGCTTAGCTGAAAAGGGCACGGATGGGGTAATTGCATTGGTGTCAGACACATAATGGCTTCGAGAGTCTTTTCTCCCTCACTTGGTAAGAAGAGCCCTTTCCCTCACATCCTCCGTAAAAGCTCAAGGAGAAAAGGATGTTCACCCAGCTATACATCAACCCTGTCTGTTGAGAAGGAGTTTTGGGAAATCACGAGGAGAAGCGCACTTTTTAAGAAGGCTTTGGGGACTGTTAATAGCAGGCTGGGCAGGGCACAGGAAGAGGCTACAAATGAGTGTTTTCCACGAGACGCTGCCAGGTGATAAAATATTAAAAGCAATACCAACACTCGCTCTTCAAGGAATGGTCTTAATGATTCTGTCAGATGTCTGGGCCCTGTGGTCAAATGGACAGTGAGCTTTGGGTTTTATCAAGAACAGCTTAATGGGTGCCAGGCCCTGTGCTAAGCCCTTACACCCTGTCTCATCTAATCTTTACAACAACCCACCAGGCAGCATTATCATTATCCCCATTTCACAGATGAAAGATGGAGGCTTGCCCAAGATCACACAGTCACGATGTGGCAAAGCTCAGCTTGAAATCCAGGATTGGGATTCCAAAGCCTGTGCTTGCTTTCTTTACTTCTTTGATGAATAAAAACTTAAAAAAATACAGAATATATCCATATATGTAAAAGTACAAAAGAGTTTACAATGAAAATGAACTCTCTGTCCACCAGACCTGCAACCATCAGTACTGCTTCCTTGTGCTGCCTTCCAGCTTGAAGAACACACAGACATCTATGCACCTGTGCACAGAATGGGCGTGTGCTGCCCATGCCATCTGCATCTTGCTTTCTTAACACTTCTTGGAAGGCTTTGGCAAAGCCTAACAAAGAGAACTGCCTGATTTTTTAAATGGCTGCGCAGTGGTTCATAGCATAGATACACGGGTGCTTAACCAGTCCACTCCTTAGGGACATTTAGGACTTTCTAGATTTTTGGCATTAGTAACAATGCTGCAATGGGCATCTTTAGGCAAATGCCCCTTCACAGGTGTGTGAGAGACATTGTGCTTTTGACAACAACAGCAAGAAGATATCCTGGGACAGTGGGGGTCACCTGCCAGGTCATTGGCTCAGAGAGTTCGCTTGTAGCATCACCAGGGGATTGGGGATGGCACCAAGGAGGCCATGCAGGCTCTCAACTTTGGGACATCCCATACGTACAACCCTCCAGGTTTGACGGTAACAGACCTGAGCACCCCAGGGACATTTCCAAATGCAAGCAAGTATATGGATGGCAGGGGTTCCTCTCTCCAGCTGCCATCTCCTCACAGTACCCCAGGGCAACCAGGAACTGTAAAGGTCATCTGTCAAGCCTGCTCCCTGTGCAGGTGGAGACCATCATGCTTGGGTCACTGAAGGAGGCACAGACTGAAGTACAGGGAGCCGAAGTAGCTTGCCCAGGGCCACGCCGATGGTGGTGAGGACGGTGGCGTGGGGCTGGCACGGGGTCTCCCCCACTTGGCTCCAGCAGTTCTGCTTAACAGAGGTTTGCCTCGTCTGTGGTTGGCCCAAGGACTGGAGGAGACCCCGAGGCCCCTTCTGTGCCCGGGGAGAAGGGCAGGAGCGGTGAGCGCTGCCTGCCCAGGCGGGGAGTGGGGAGTGCCCTGTCACCACCCTTCACTAGGGTGAAGCTGGCTTTTTGTCTGTCTTATGAGGTTGATGCTTCTTATGTAAACTGCTACTATTTTTGTATCAGTCAGGATAGTCTGCGGTAGTGACAAACAAACCCCGCATTATGCTGGCGTAATACCAAGATTTAGTTTTCACTCACTCACTCACTCCCTGACTCAGGTTACCCTTTGTCAGCTGTCCTCCCTGCAGCGGCTCAGTGACCCAATCTGCTTTCATCTTGTGGTTTGCTGCCTCAACAGGGTGGCCTCCATGATTGCCCTGGGGGAGGTGAGGTGGGGAGGATGCAGGAGGGTCACATTGACACTTAAATGTCTCAACCAGTTCACCTGTAGTCCACTGACCAGAATTAGTCACGTGGCCACACCTAACTGCAAGGGACTAGGAATGAGGGGAGGGGTCTCAGGATAATCCTGAGCAGGATGCTTCTCTGCCAGGCCCCCAGGCTGGGGCGGCCAGGCAGATATGGGCTGCATTAAGCATGTGAGTCACCACAGGTCTGTGGGGACTGTTGTGAATGGTGGATCTGGGGACCAATGTTACCTTTTAGGTGCTACCCAATTGCTAATTCATCTGCAGAGGACTTTTATTTTTCTCAACCATCTTACTGTCAAATAAAACACATATACACAGAAAACTCTCCCCCAAAATGTTGAGCTTAAGTTTAGTAAGTTCTTCTAAGGCAAAGGCAAAGACATATTTTTTTTTGAGACAGGGTCTTGCTCTGTTGCCCAGGCTGGAGTGCAGTGGCATTTTTATAGCTCACTGCAGCCTCTAACTACTGGGCTCAAAGTGATCCTCCTGCCTCAACATCCTGGGTACCTGGGACTGCAGGGGTGTGACACCACGCCTGGCTACTTTTTACATTGTTTGTAGAGACAGGGTCTTGCTATGTTGCCCAGGCTGGTCTTGAACTCCTGGCCTCCACCTTAGGCCTGTGATCCCAGGCAAACACTCTTGAAACTGTCTCCCAAGGCAAGAAACAGAACTTGATGGCAGAGGTAATTGTTTTAGCTTTTGGACTCAGCGCTGTACTTTGCCAAACTTGAGTCTAACATTGCTTTGGAAGAGGGAAGTTTTGAATTTCAGAGGTATAATGATCCACTCTCAAACAGAGGGCAGCCTAATATCAACAGTGAACTTGCGATATGTCTGTGACCGAAGGAGTGAGGAAGTCCTCCCCTGTCACAACGAATGTGGGGACCAATGTGGGGTGCCTTGGGCCAGCCAGTGGCCTGGGGAAGCTGCTGTAAGACTCTTCCCCTGTGCCCTAACTGTGGACTCGGTCCCTGGGTTGGCCTGCTTCTTGTGGCCCTGCAGGCCACCACACCCGTGTGGCCCCTCCTCCAGGCCAAACTGCAGCCTGGAGGTCAGCCTGACCTCTGGGACTCCCAGCTCTGGGCAGAAGCCTCGTCACCCCTGCCAAGGTATGTGTCAGCCTTGAAGCAGCAGCTCACAATGTTTTGGTAACTTGCAAAGGCTGAATCCTAGAAAGATCGCATGTTCCTGGCCGCTGGCCGCCAGCCTTGGGGATGCTCGCCCCGCCCTGGGAAGCCGATGCACCTGCTGGGAGGCAGCACTGGGCAGGGCCCTCCCATCCAGCTCTGCCAACACATATTTCTCGGCTCAAGTCAGACTTGGGAAAGCGTGGCTTTCTCCCAGCCCCACATCCTGTCCCCCTGCACCCATGGAGCAGCTGACCCAGTTTTTGGTAGAAAAATGAGAAAATTCACCAGTCAGATGAGAGAGAGAGGAGGAAGCAAATGCCACACTGCCATAATTCAGCCAGACACGACCCTCCTTCTGAGGAAGGGGCGAGGAACTTGGGCCTTCTCATTCTCTCTTTTCAGAGCATTTGGAATAAATTCCCAAAATACCAGAGGCTGAGTGCAAACCTCCTTTCCTGTCATCAAGAGGGAGGATGAATCATGCAAAACACGCAATTTCTCTCGTCCCAAAATACTGCATATATACTTACATTTAGTGTCATTTTACATGTGCAAGGTATTTTTTAAAAAATTCTTCTCTCTCTCTTTTCTAAACCAAAAACACCAGCTGTAAAACCCACTGCTTCCTTCCCCGCCAAGTCCGCAGTGGCAGGAGGCGGCGGCAGCAGACAGCAGGGCCCCTGTGCTCTGAGTCAGGCCTCCCTCTCAGTGGCTTGTTGCCTGCAAAACAAACTTAAAAGCTGGTGAATGGCACTTAGGGGCCCGCAAGCACGCAGGGAGGCCTAAAATATTTGCAGAGGCGCACACTCTGTTCGTAGAATGAAAGGCCACTATGTAAATATCTGGGCCCTGGTTGGGGCGAGGCATTTTCAAAGTGGCTTCTCTGCTTGTTGCGTCAAGCCAGTGAGGAAGCAAAGACACTCATTCAAAAACACCGCACAGGAGCCACACCACAACTTCCTGGCCCCAGAGGGTAGACTCAAAGGGACCACAGCCCCGGGGGCCTGTGTTTCTTCGACCTTTCTCCTTCGCTGCACGTCGCGCAGGATGGTTTTGTGACAGCCTACAATGTCAGCTTTTAGGGCTGGGCAGACAGGATCAATTTTCTCTTTTTTGGCAGGGAAAGGGCTTTTTTGGAAGACACTCAAAAGGCAACCATAGTTACTGATGGAGCATGGCAAGCATGAGACAGAGGTAGTTATTACCCAGGCTTGACAAAAGAGGAAAAAACGTGGGATGGATTTTGCATCAGGCCACAAATATTAATTCCAAGGGCTCCAGGATGAGCTTAGAGGCAGAGCAGACAGACCTGAAACCCCTCGCAGCACCCCCTGCAGACTCCCAGGAAGGATCATGCAAACATGGAACCTGGCAACAGCTCCCTAACCGAAGACAAGGCCGGGAGCCAAGATCCAGGCAGAGTTTTCGCTAACCACATTGTTCATGGGGATACATTTAGAAGAACATCCTTGGATTTCACACCATTCATGTTGCCCCCTGTGAGCCAGAACAGGACAGAAGGTACCAAGAAAGAAGGAAATAGGTTTTGTTTTTTTTTTAATTTTTTTACATATATTTTTTTTTATACCAACAAGAATGCACTTGAAAGGAAATAGTTTTGTTTTATTCGATCTTCATCAGTGATAGTCTTCCACCTGGGCAAGAATCATCTTCTAAGTCAGACAGCCTAGTTTTATTTTTTTCCACTTTTCTCCAAAGCAACACACTGCAATTCCCAGCATGAAACACATAGAGAGAGAGAGAGAGAGAGAGAGAGAGAGAGAGAGAGAGAGAGAGAGAGAGAGAGAGAGAGAGAGAGAGAGAGAGAGAGAGAACAAGCTGAAGGCGTGTATCATCTTCAGATGTTTCATTGCTGGAGGAAGTGTCAACAGTGGTAGAAGGGGAAGGGTGCTAAGAGTGGCTGCTGAAAGGTGTATAAACTACAGTTGATTCTCCAGCTTAATCAGAAATCTCATGAGTGGAGCAGAAGATCCAACCGTAGGCTGGCTCAGAAATACCCCAGATAATGCTCACCAGGCATGAACATCTGAGCTGGGCAGATGTTCCACAAGCGGAAGCTGCCAGCACCCAAGTGGGAGGCTTAGGACACGGCATTTACCTTGTCTGATGGCTGAGGCTGAGCCTGGGTAGCGGGCTCTCAGGCAATGGAAAAATACTAACAAGGGGCCAAAGAAAAGACAGTAGAGCCTGAAGGGGAGAAAAGTGTCTTCGAGACCTAGAGGTAGTGATCTCTTTGAACATGACTGTTCTGCAAGAAACAGATGCTCATTTTAGATAACTGCGGCTTAGTGTCCTCTGCAAGATGCAAGAAGATAAGGCTTCAATGGAGCTGGCTCAAGAAGGAACTAGAGAGACAACACAGTCTGAGATAAGGCAAGACATACAAAGGGAGCTGTCTAAAATAAGAGGGTAATACAAAGTAACCAAAAATAGATGAGCCAGAGTCAAAGCTGCATATGAAGAGAGTAAGAGCAGAACGGACTACAAAACAGCTTATTAACGATAGAGAGGAAGAGGCCACACACTTTTTGCTCTCGGGATCCCTGTATACTTTTAAAAATCATTGAAGACCCCAAAAAGCTTCAGTTTAAGTGGGTTATAGCTATTGATATGACTGCATTAGAAATTAAGACTGGGCTGGGCACAGTGGCTCACGCTGGTAATCCTAGCACTTTGGGAGGCCAAGGTGGGAGGATTGCTTGAGGTCAGGAGTTTGAGACCAGCTGGAGCAATATGGCATAGACCATAAAATACAAAAGATTAACTGGGAGTGGTGGTGCTCACCTGAAGTCCCA
This sequence comes from Indri indri, assembly GCA_004363605.1. Taxonomy (NCBI): domain Eukaryota; kingdom Metazoa; phylum Chordata; class Mammalia; order Primates; family Indriidae; genus Indri; species Indri indri. The sequence continues at coordinate 11,881 of RJWJ010014252.1, read as the reverse complement.
GCTACTGGGGAGGCTGATGCTGGAGGATCTCTTGAGCCCAGGAGTTTGAGGTTGCAGTGAACTATGATGATGCCACTGCATTCCAGCCTGGGTGACAGAGTGGGACCCTGTTAAAAAATGAAAAAAAAAAAGAAAAAAAATTAAAACAGAAATTTAAAAAATATTTATTAAAAATTTATTTAAAAAATACAACAAACCCTTTGCATATTAATATAAATAACATTTTTCATGAAAAATAACTACATTTTCAAAATAAAAAAATATTTTAGTGAGAAGAGAGTCACTGGCTTATATTTTGCAAATCTTTTTTTTTTTTGAGACAGAGTCTTGTTCTGTAACCCCAGATAGACTGCAGTGGCCTCATCATAGCTCACTGCAACCTCAAATTCCTATACTCAAGCAATCCTCCTGCCTCGGTCTCACGAGCAGCTGGGACTACAAGCATGCACCACGATGCCTGGCTAATTTTTCTATTTTTAGTAGAGATGGGGTCTAACTCTTGCTCAGTCTGGTCTCAAACTCCTGAGCTCAAGCAATCCTCCCACCTTGGCCTCCCAGAATGCCAAGATTACTGACGTGAGCCACCAGGCCCAGCCTGCAAATCTCTTTAATAGAAGACATCCGGATTCTCACATCTGCTTCTGAATTTAATCTGTTGTGGTATGTTGTTTTGGTTGAAGTATAGAAGAAAATCTGACCTCGGATAGGTATGTTATTGGAAAAGGGAAGAGAATTTTAATAGCCTTTTGAGATCCTTGTGGATGGTCTTCTGTGATACTATGCCAAAAGTCACAAGTGATAGCTTTTTAAAACTCAGCTGTAATTTAGGCCTGGTGCGGTGGCTCATGCCTGTAATCCTAGCACTCTGGGAGGCTGAGGCGGGTGGATTGTTTGAGCTCAGGAGTTCGAAACCAGCCTGAGCAAGAACGAGACCCCGTCTCTACTAAAAAATAGAAAGAAATTAATCGGACAACTAAAAATATATAGAAAAAATTAGCCGGGCATGGTGGTGCATGCCTGTAGTCCCAGCTACGTGGGAGGCTGAGGCAGTAGGATTGCTTGAGCCCAGGAGTTTGAGGTTGCTGTGAGCTATGATGATGCCACGGCACTCTAGCCTGGGCAACACGGTGAGACTCTGTCTCAAAAAAAAACAAAACAAAAACAAACAAACAAAAAAACCTCAGCTGTAATTTAGAATCTGAAACCCTATCACTTTGTTACATCTAAATTCACCGGTCTTGCACTTTGAATGGATGTTTTACCCATGTGTGACTTTATAACAGCATGCATCGGTCATTTGGAAAATACGGACTCAATGAATGATCCAGATCTCCTGAAAGTTAACACGTTTCATTTTCCTTACACAATGCATTAAAAAAAATAACATTTAATATCACCACCAATTTTATGAAGAAAGTCTGCTGGGAAACTGTCAAACCAACAGTAGCAAATACATGTTTTACAAAATTCCAATTTTTGTTTGAATGCTCAAATTTTGTCACTCACAACAAATACTGTCAGTTGTCTTTCTTGAAGTAATAGGCTCATTTTGCTCATTTTTTGAGACAGTGTCTGCCAAATACCCCTGCCTGAATAACCACAGCGACAGAATGATAGTCTGTCAGTCACTCCTTCAAGCAAAAGTAGTGTCCCATGACAAAAGCAGCTAGCTGAGTTTGCAACTCGAAACAACTGCACGAAGGCTTTACCTCAAGATAACATACTTCACTGTGCAACATGTGTGCTTTATACGTATGTTCCATTTTGTCACACAGAATATTAAAAAGATACAAACTCAAGGGTTGATATTTATTTATTTATTTGCCTTAAACAAGTATGTATTTTCTCACGGTTGTGGAGGATGGTAGGTTTCTCCTGAGGCCCCTTCTCCTGGGTTTGCAGATGGCTGCCATCCTGTTGCCTCTTCACATAATCATCTTTTGTTGGGGGTCGATATTTATTAAAATTAATAAATTTATTGCTTCATCGAGCACATTATTAAGGACACTGGCATTTTCTTTTAAGAGCACGCATGGCGGTAAAGCATACGATGACTAGATTAGCACAGTTTGGTGGCCCTGCCTTGACTAGAGCTAAGGTACCAGAAGCCGATTTACCTTTCATTGCTTTTGTACCATCAGTGCAAATGTCAACACAATAGAAAAAATGAATATTATCTTATTAAAGATAGGGTTTTAAAAAAAAGTTTGTAAATTATTATGTGTACATAATAGTTTAGTTGTACATCTCTATAGGGTACATGTGATGTTTTCATACAGGTATGCAATGTGAATTAATCAAATCAGGGTGACTGAAGTATCCATCACCTCAGGCATTTATCATTTCTTTGTGTTAGGAATATTCCAGTTCCATTCATTTAGTTATTTTAAAGTATACCCTAACTTATTGTTGATTATAGTCACTTATTAAAGATAGTTTTGACCTTAGGAACCTCCAGGGGTCTGTAGGCTACTCTTTGAAAATGCTACTACAGCAAAAAGAATTTTTTTTCTTTTTTTTGTGACAGAGTCTCACTCTGGCCCAGGTAGAGTGCAGTGGTGTTGTCATAGCTCACTGTGACCTCAAACTCCTGGGCTTAAGTGATCCTCCTGCCTCAGCCTCCTGAGTAGCTAGGACTGCAGGTGAACACCACTATGCTTGGCTAACTTTTCTATTTCTCATAGAGACCAGGATCTCATTTTTGCTAAGGCTGGTCTCGAACTCCTGAGCTCAAGCGATCCTCACACCTTGGCCTCCCAGGGTGCTAAGATTACAGGCATGAGCCACTGTGCCTGGCCTAAAAAAATTCATTCTAAAGAGGAAAAAGTTAAGAAACTTTCCCAGGGTACAATTTCATAAAAGGGCAAGATGAAAATGATGAGAGAATTCAATAGATAAGGAAGACTGAAGAGCCTATTCTATGAACTACACATCCCAGAGGAAGAAATTAAAACTGTTAAGGAGCAGAAGCAATCCTTGAAGACATACTAGAAGAAAATTTGGCTGAGTTAAACCTGATACTACAAACTGAAAAGGCTCAGTTTTAGGAAAAATTAAAGTCATATACAATCAAAAGACTTTAATGACAAGATCCAGGTTTGGATGAACAAAAATTGGGCATGACTTACATGGTCTTTTTCACAACAGTACATTCCAGGAAAAAAAGTTTATATATACAGCATTTTTTTGGGGAAAGGTTGTTGGTCAAGGATTCTATACTCAGTCAAGTCGTTGGACATGTGTGTATGTAACAGGAAGACATTCTGGGTTATGCAAAAACTCAGAAAATAAAATTCACTTTTGTACTCTTTCTGGAAAACCACCTGAGACTTACTCCAAGTAAGCGAGAACTCTAGGGTGGGAATGTGGTAGTACAGGATTAAACATAAAAGAAAGCATAAGCAACTGTTGTGAATATGGTTACAAAACTTGAATGCTAAGGTTAAAATCTGTTCTTGAAAAGTAATATGGATGTAAACCAGTGGTTATCTTCATGGGGGCATTTCAGGTGTTGTTTATTTCTTTTGTACTATTTGGTTTTCTTTAACGACATATCAGAATAGGAATAAGCTATTTTCACTTTGGGGGAAAAATAGCTTTGTTAGGAAAAAGTTTGTCTTTCTTGGTGAACTCAGAGGCAGTTTTTATTAGATAAATAGAATGGCATAACGCATTCACTGTCCTTTTACAGTGCTATCCTTTAAGTTTTCTTGCACTCCACCTTCCATTCGTTAGAAGAATTATGAGTCCGGGAGCTCAAGGGTAGAAATCACTTTAGAAATCACCTAGTTCAACATATCAACAGGTACATATTACAAAGCAGTGGTCCCCAACCTTTTTGGCACCAGGGACCAGTTTTACGGAAGACGATTTTTTCACGGGCGGGGGTGGGAGAGGGGTGTCTTGGTTAGGTGGGGCACAGCGTGGAGCTCAGGTGGTGATGTGCAGCCTGTTTCCTAACAGGCCACAGAATGGTACGGGGTCACAGCCTGGTGGCTGGGGACCGTAGTTGTAAAGAATTAAAGTAGATAAAAAGGACCACTTCATTTTATTCCATACTTAGATAACAAGATTTAAAATACAAATGCTCCCAAGAAGATAGCGGGGTAGCAAACTCACCTTAAGGTGCAAATGACCGATGTATGTTTGTCTTAGTCCATTTTGTGTTGCTACAAAGAATACCTGAGACTGGGTAATTTATAAAGGAAAGAGATTTATTTAGCTCAGCGTTCTGCAGACTGAAACGTTCAAGGGCATGGCCCTGGCTTCTGGCAAGGGCTTTTGTGCTTTGTCACCATATGGCTGAGAAGGTTAAAGGGGAAGTGGGCATGTGTGAAGAGGGGAAAACCTGAGGGGTGTCCTGGCTTTGTAACAACCCACTCTCACAGAAGCTAGTCCTACCCAGTGAGAACAAATCCAGGCTCGTGAGAGTGAGAATTCACTCAGTCACTAAGGTACCAAGCCATTCATGAGGAACTCACTCCTATAACCTCAACACCTCTGCCAGGCCCCACCTCCCAACACTGTGGCATCGGGGATCAAATTTCAGTGTGAGTTTTGGTAGGGACAAACCAACCACATCCAAACCACACAACCATCTTTCTCTTCCAGTGGGTTTTGGAGGAGTGGACGATGCTGGTCTTGAAAAAGGTTTTATGGGGAGTGGAAGCAAAGGGCATGGAAGGGGAAGCTGACTGGTCTACATCACAGTGCTGCCCGGTGTTGGCCTTGTTCCCAGGCAGAAGTTGAAATTGGTACGGCCAAACTGGCAAGGACTGGGTGCTCGTCAGAGATCAAAGCACTATTCTCCTGCCCCTCCAGTCGACCCACCTTCATTGAGAAGATTAAAGATGCTGAGTTCACTGCTGACTTTGGACATTTATGGGGAAGCCTTACAACCCTAACAGGAGAAACGACTCAAGGAATTTACTCCAAATTCACTGGAGAAGTAAAGGAACTGATGAGATATACATCCATTTAACCAAATGATAGGGCATTATCTTACCTCCTCTAACTGCATAAAAAATTAAATGACTTTTTTAAATGTGAAGCTGTTAAGAAGGATAAGGTAAATCTGTATGTATTCACATGGAAAGATGTCCAGGATATATTTTTAAGTAAAAACAAAATAAAAAAACATTTTTTAGAGCAGTGCAGGTAGAACACATAACTCTCTCTATTTTAGTTCCTCTCCAAAGAGAAACACGCACTTAAAGGTACATACACACACACACGCACATACACATTTGTGCATAAATGCACAGAAAAGTCCAGAAGGACACACAGTGGTTACCTTTAGTGTGATAGAGGGTGTTGGGAGTTGAATTGTGTCCCTGTGTCCCCCCCAACCCCCCGACAATTCACACATTAGAGTCCTAACCTCCAAGACCTCAGAATGTGGTCTTATTTGGATATACATCTTTTTTACTTATTTTTTTTAGAGACATGGTCTCACTCTGTCACCCAGGCTCGAGTGCAGTGGCGTGATCATAGCTCACTGCAATTTCAAGTGGGCTCAGGCCATTCTCCTCTTTTAGGCTCCCGAGTAGCTGGGACTACAGGTGCGGACCACCATGGTTGGCTAATTTTTCTACTTCTTGTAGAGACGGGGTCTCACTGTGTTGCCCAGGCTGGTCCCAAACTCCTGGCCTCAACCAATCCTCCCACCTTGGCCTCCAAAGTGCTAGGATTTTATAGGCATGAGCCACCGTGCCAGGCCACATCTTATTATTTTTATAGTGTATGACATTTTTATGACTCATATTAGTATGTCTATAATCAGAACTGCTTCCCAACTTTTAGGAAAAAAAAGAGAGAAAATGAGAGAAGAGACATATGAGGTAGAAAGGGTACCAAGTATGACTATTACATGGTAACTTTTTCCTCCTTTATAAATATACAGGCTTCCCCTGACCCCAACACTGCCCCTTAGGAGTTGCTTGCCTCTAGGGTACAACTAGCACTGGTGGCTGCTGCAGCTGAGGAGACGAGACAGGCCCTTATTTGCATGGTCACAACTGGTATCTGGTTGTGCAAGAAGTCATCAGGGTCACCTTCCTTCATTCTATGCATCTGGTTTAGGCCTTCGTTCACGAAGGAAGATGACATTTCTAATTATCTCACCCCACAAATCAGAAAGCCTGACAGGATTGCGGTAAGAATGCCTGCAGAGGCGGGTACACTTTCATAACCGCCCCCGGCCCGGCCCCTTGCACACATGAACAGCCCTGTGCTTGCTCTGTGATCACCTGCTTAGATGCCACAAGAGAGTAACAAACTGCCTTGTATATCACGTAAAGAACTCCTCCAACGATGCTTTTTCCCCTGGGAAGTGTCCTGATTTTCTAAGGGGTGTCCACTGTTTGGGGAAGGGGGTGGTGGCCAGCAATGGGGGAGCAGCAGGGAGGAGGAGCAGACAGAGGCCTTACTTGCAGGAGCTGACCCCAAAGTCCACAGAAGCGAGGCAGGAGGTAGTAGGCAGCACTCAGAAGACTGTGTTCCAACCCCAGCAAGCGTCGCCAAGCTGGACCCAGCCTCTTGGCGGAAATGCGTGGACGCAGGCCGCTGACTTTTTCCAAGTTGCATGAATTGGCTGCCCCGGAATCTAGCCAGCCTGGTGCTCTTCTGCAGCGATCACTGGGGTTATTAACACATCTGGAAGGGTAAGCGGGAACCAAAACCAAATTCAGAATCACAGAGAGGATAAGAAATGGAAATCTCAACACATAGGTTATAGATCTAAATACTCACAAAATACTGACAATGTGCTTCGGCCTCCTGTGCCTTCAAAGAGGTCGTCTTCTCCAGTTCCCGCTGTTTCCTCAGGGCCCAGAATAGAGGAACCAGCTAGCATTTTTGGAGCACCTCCTGTGTGCCACACTGTAACTACAGCGTATTGTTTAACGTTCCCGAGCTCTGCGGGTAGGTGTTACTCCACTTGTCCTACCGAGGAAACTCAGAAAGGTAAAGTCACTTGCTCAAGGACTAATGGCTAGTAATGGCAAACAGACTGTCCAGCGACCTTGATTAAGCTACGTGCAATCGGCCCTCTGCATCACAGGTTCCGGATCCATGGATTCATTCAACCAATCGTGGATTGAAAATATTTGGGGGGGGGGAAAAAAGGATGTCTGTACACCTGTACTGAACATGCACAGACTATTTTTTCTTGTAATTATTCCCCAAGTAATACAGTATAACAATACTTATAAAATATTTACATAGCATTTTTACATTGTATTAGGCATCGTAAGTATGGTTTGAAGTAAATGAAAGGATGAGCGTAAGTTATATGCAAATATTGCACCATTTTATATAAGGGACTTGAGTATTTGTGGATTCTGGTACCTGCAGGGGGTCCTGGAACCAATCCCCTGTGGATGCTGAAGGACCACTGTTGTTTCTCTACATGTGCTACCTCAGTTGTAAAGTGGAAATGAACCTCCGTCCCCAGAGACTAATGATGGCCCTGTAGTCAGCCAGCCTGGCTCAGTCCTTGCCTCGTGTGACTGCAGGTCACCTTGGTTCCTTATCCTTTCTGAGCTGTAGCCCCTCGGCTATGACACAGGGACAGCAGGAGGGACCTCTTGCAGGGGCATGAGGGGGCAAGTAAGATCTTGGGGCCCTTTTCCTACTCCGGCTCCGGAGAAGCCCCACAAGTCCTCCTCTCACTCTCTGACTCCCAGCATCTCTCCCTGCTTTTCATCTCTGCCAGAGACTTGGAAAAAAATCACCCCCTTTGGTAAGAGTTGCAGCCAAGACAGAGGGGCCCCCACACATCTCTTTCTAAGGGCCCTACTCGGTTCCCTAGAGAAAGAGCTGAAACTTTCCTCTGTGACCCTCAAAAGACCTCATGCTTTACTTCCTTCTGGGGATTGTCACTGCAGCTTTTGAGCATCCAAAGAGTCCATTTGGAAAGGAAAGTGCGCCAAATAGAACTCCTCAGAGGAGACCAAGGGTCTTGCAGTTTTAACAATTGTTTTCTGAAACTGTCTTCCAAACTCCACACATGCACGCGCGCGTGCACACACACACACACACACACACACACACTCTCTCTCTCTCTCTCTCTCTTTCACACAAACACCCTGAGGTTCAGCAGGAATCAGGAAAACAGCTTGGAGGAAGTACAGCTGTTCCCTCTGAGGAGCTCTCGTGGGGGAGGCCAGGCCTAGGAAGAGGGGGTGTTCCCTGGGAGATGACAGGCAGCATTCCTTTCACGTGAGGCAGCTGAGCCCAAGGAGCTGTGGTCTCCCCTTGGGAACATGACACAACCATAGGTGGGAAGGCCTCGCAAAAACAGACCGGTGTCCACACATCCTTCTCCACAGGAACCGCCTCCCATCCTGTGTGCAAGAACTCCTGGGTCAGCCGGGGGTCAGCTGTTACCCCGTCTCCAGTCAGACAAACACCCCAAAGTCACGATCTGATAGGATGTGTTTATATTTACATGGTACAATTTTAAAGCAATGACTACATTGGTCATACATATTAGAAACCATAAAAAAAAGTTAAGAACTAAAATGTACATCATACACTTGTATATATATTTTTTACACAGAGGTAAAAAGGCTTATTATAAAAAAATCAATACAACAGGGTTTTTTAGTATACAGGTGAAGAATGAATTATGCTTCAGGCACTTTAATTTGTTAATGTGAGCAAATAGCTTGGGGAGAGGGGTGGTCGGGGAAGCTTCTGGACAGAATAACTTTTGGTTAATGTTTTGTTACCACAGATACAAAAATAAAATCTGAATAATTTCTCTCAAATGATTGACGTCAGTATGGCAAAGCTGACTGGGAAAATACTACACACTGTTCAGCTGCAGTGTGGCAATTAGAGAGACGTATTTACATAAATGTCCCCATGGCTGTCTTTGTGCCCTTAACCACGGCCTTCACAAACCAAAAAGTACACGTGGAGTAAGATTTGCTAGCAAAACTGTTAAAGGGTGAAAAAGGACAAAGCGTGAAGGAAGAGAGAAACATATAACGACTAGAGGTGATAATCAAAAAGCAGCTGGGATACGTGTGTTCTTATTGAAATAAATAGGGGCACTTGAACTGAGGTCTAACGAAACATACATTAGTGTTGTGCTTTGTAGAGAGAAGACCCTAGAGAAAGACCCTGAGGAAATGCCTCAGGGTAGGGGAAGATGGTCTCTCAACAGTGCTGGAGGCTGGCTGAAAGTTTTCTAGATATTCTCCAGGCATGGAAGAGGTTCTCTTTTCTTCCATCCATCCATCCATCCATCCAGACAGCTCTCTGCTCCTTTTCCAAACTGGAAAGCCCAAACCAGTTACTCCAACAAATGAAAACATCTAACCAACTAACTCATAAGCACACTGGGTATTTACACTGCTGATCAGACTAAAGAAACACCATGGGCTCTCAGAGGAGCTGAAAATACCCCCATGGAGGTGAGCATGGCTAGCACTTTCCTAATATGATTGGCAGACTGGAAAAAAGTCCCTTTCCTTGAAGACTGATGTCCTGTGTGCAAGAAAGAAGGGGCAGGGAAAGGGAGGACTGGGGAGTTGGGCCATGCCTTTTGCTGGCCATTACCACAGAAAGATCATGGCAGGAAGAATGGCCAGTGTTGACAAGCCTGTCCCCTGTGGTCTCCACGAGGTTCTGATTGTACTATGCTAGGTACAGGTAACCACTCTTTACTTTTCTGCTTTCTTCAATAAGAAGATTTGGCTATTTCTTGCAATATATTAGAAAAATACTCTTTTCCAGATAATTAGAAACCTCCTACGTGGTGAGGCGACAGGTAGAACCAGTCGGCTGACCTAACCATCTGTGCACCCAAAGTGGCAAGTCTGGGTTTGGAGTTGCAGGAGAAAGACACTTAGGCATTGGAAGGGTTTTTACATATGGCCTTGTTTTTGCCCCAAGTATAAATGAAGAATCTGGTGATGTGAAATTGAGTCCAAAATAACAGCACAAACATAAACCCATGAACAAAATGCAACCCACCACTCTTCAAATGTTATGACATTTAAAATCCGCTCCCCCCAGTTAATATAAAATAGCCACTGGGGAGGGAGGGAAGGAAGCTCCTATAGTTTTATTCACCACAACCTTAGTGTTTCTCAGGTGGAACTTGTTCGTAGAACACTGGTTCGTGTTTGAGTAAACTATTTTGCAAAATAATGAGCAAAATTTCTTACTTCATTAGTGTCATTCTAACATTGTGAAATTTTTAGAAGTGGTAGCAACACAATTTTAAAAAGTTCTACTTTAGAGATAACTGGGGAGGCTTGTAGAAACCTGAAATCCCCTTTCTAGCCCTAGTCCAAGAGGCTGCAATGCAGTTTAAGGAATCTTCCTAATTCTTACAAGTTAATCTGAAGTTAAGGCTCGATTCTCAGTCATTTTACGGGTGAATGTTTTGCATCAGTGAATAATTTTGACAGATTTTTTTGGGTGCGGAAAATGATGATGGGCTAAAGATAGAAACTGCAGCTTACATGGGAAATTTGGCTTTAGAAAAGTTAAAGCAATATGGTTTTGTGGTACAAGTTTGTTAACTAGCTCACCTCCTATACATAGTAAATGACTGCAGGTTTAAATACTTCCGGTAGGGTTTCATCATTCTGACATCACACGTCCGCAGGCACCTGATGCTTGCTAGCAACCGGCAAGCTGAACCAAGAGAAAGATAGTCTTCATACTCTTGGGAAAAAATCAACTACAAAACCCACCAAAAATCATTAGTTCCAACTGCAGACGCCTCTGAACTGGAAGATGTGGGGGAGGAAAGAGGAAATCAACACATGGTAAGACAGTGAGCTTGGTTCCAGATTGCTAATAAAACACGAGAGTCTATGCCGAAGGTTCCTTCTTAGAACACCGTGTGGGCACGTGTATGGGTGTGTGGCTGACGCAGTGTGGGCGGCCGGGGCAGTGGAGCACACCCGGCAGGTGCCCCTGGCTGGAACGGTGCCCCAAGGAACCAGGGAGCTGGCAGGCCTCTTGCTCTCCTCGCGCCTCGGAGTGGAAGGGAGCAGGGGAGGAGATGACAGTATGTGAGAGACGACGAGTCCCCCTGCGGTTGCGGATGGGGCGGGGAGAAGGGAGAGAAACCGAGTCAGGCGGCGGCTTTGTGCTTCCCGCCGCAGCACCTGCACATCACTCCGCAGTGGTAGCAGGCCCGAAGGGGCAGGTAACAGCACATACAGGGGGCCAAGAAAGACAAGGCAATAAGAGCCATCCACCGGAGGCAAAACTTCTCGTCGCTAGTATCGCACGAGCAAGGGTCTGTATAGTCTCCCTCGGGGTCCGACATACAGTGGTAGAGCATGCTGTCCGCACACCACATACAGCTCACCCGGCGGATGCAAGTTCTCACCGAGTCGGGCGCGTCCTGACAGTGGCCCCTCCGGTTCTCCTCGTGGTTGAACATGTCCCTGCAGTACACGCACCGCGAGCGCTCCCCGTCCTCCTTCCGCCGCCGGGACTTGCCCCGAGGGGGCTGCGTCTTGATCACGCTGCCCCCGCGGCCTTTGGGGTCCTCGCCAAGGCCAAAGTCTGAAGAGTCCACGTAGGGGTAGTTGTAGTCGTGCTTGGGGACCTCGCCCTTGGCGAAGCGCACGTACGAGTCCGCGTCCTCCGAGGGGTCCGGGTACTTGCCCCGGACTGGCGCGTGCCGGTAGTCCTCGTACCCCGTCATCCAGATCTTCTCCCGGGGGTTGATGCGCACGATCTCCTCGTCGTCGTCCGGGAAGCTCACCTGGCGGTAGGGCCTTGGCATCGGCTGACCCGGGAAAGAGGAGGCGTTATTTTGTAGCAACAGCCGTAAGAACACCTCCCTCCCCAGTCCTCCAAAATGCACCTGTCTCCTCCACAGAGGCACTTCTTGAAGAAACTGACC
>RJWJ010014251.1:0-38235 GCA_004363605.1 Indri indri | reverse complement strand
TGAAAAAACAAAACAAAAAAACCCAACCCTAACTAATAGTGACTTTATCACTAAAGACATTTAATTATCTTGCATAGTAAGAAATCTGGAGAAAGACACTCTGGCTAGTGTAGCAGCTTAAATACCACGTAAATGCTGATTACTCCCAATTTGTATTTCTGGCCCAAACTTTCTCCTCGAAATTCCTTAATCATATAGCCAGTTATTTATTTTAAATCTCCACTTTTTTAAAAAGCTCATAAACGTCTGAAATTTCGGATTCATCCTGGAGATTGGTGCCATCATTCCCCCAGTTGCTTAATCAGACACGTAGAGTAACCTTAACTCCTCAGTTTCTCCATCATTCACATCCAATACCTCAGTTAGTTGTGTTTTTTGCCTCTGAAATATACAGTTGTCCCTCTGTATCCATGGGTTCTGCATTTGTGGATTCAATCAACTGCAAATCGAAAATACTCGGGGGAAAAAAATTTCCACAAAGTTCCAAGAAGTAAAACTTGAATTCGCTGCACTCTGAGCACTATGTTGAATCCACGCAAAGGAAGTAATGTGTAGCCATTGTATTAAGTATTAAAAGTAATCTAGAGATGATTTAAAGTATGCAGCAGGATGTGCATAAGTTATGTGCAAACACTGTGCCATTTCAGATCAGGGACTCGAGCATCCTCAGATTTTGGTACCCACGGGATCCCTGGAACCAATCTCCTACCGATACCCAGGGATGACTACTATATATTTAATCTAAACATACCTTCTTCACCGCCTCCACCCCTGTCCAGGCTTTTGTCATTTCAGCTGAACTATTGCAAAATTTCCTAACTGATCTCTCTGCTTCTGTTCTCTCCAAAGAAAGAATGTTTTATCCATACAGCAGTCAAGGTGATCTTAAATGTAAATTGGATCTTGTGCTCCCTGTGAAAACTTCAATGGTTTTATAATCCACTTCAAGTAATATCCAGAGTCCTCCCCAGACTGTGTGAGATGACCCCTGCTTGCTCTCCAACCTCATTGGTGCTGCTCTTCCTCAATTACTATTCTGTCCTGTTTGTCTTTTCTTTCCTCAAATGTGCCAAGGTTTTTTTTTCTTTTCTGCCTTGAAGTCTTTATACATTGCCTGGAACATTCTACCACCTACTCTTTGCATTTCTGGCTCCTACTGCAGGCCTCTGTGCAAGTATCACTGTTCAGAGAGGCCTTCAGTAAAGGCCTTCCTCAAGTTCCCTGACCCCAAGTTCCCTATTCTAGAGCGCTGTTGTTTTCCTCATAGCACTTTCCCACAGGTTGTCTTTTGCTTATTTGCTTGCTTACCTGACTTTGTTGCTATGCTGACTGCTTCATGTCACAGACCTGTCTGTGTACCCCAGTGTGTCCCTAATAGGTGCTCAAAAAAAATTTTTTTTTTCTGGATGCATGACTAATGCTTATGAGATGCTTATATTATTTTGAAGAAAAGAAAGAAAATTTTATATTCTAATTGAACATGATCATCCTGTGTTACAATGTTAATAGTCTTTAGGTAGTAGGGATCCAATTTTTCTCATTTAGCTTCTCTAATAGAAAAAGAGAACTTGAAAACTGCAGAGATCATTGAATGCAACCACTACTTCCCTACTAAGGGAACATGGATAATAATATGCTACTTACATGTTTGCAGGATACTTTCACATACATATTGTCTCATTTGAGCTTCAAAATAGTCTTCTAAGTACACATAGGGTGTTTAACTTTATGTAAGCCCTGGTCTTGCCTTGGGTAAGTCATCCGCAAAATGAGTCAATGAGGGTGGAATGGGTATCCATTGAGTTAATATATATGAAAATATTTTGTAAACTGTACAGTACAAAACAGTTGTTGGTAGTAGTGGTATTACAACTGAGACACTAGCTCTCAGGACAGTTAAGTGGTATGTCCAGGATGTCACAGCTATTAAGGGGTATGGTTGATAACCAAACATGGCTGTATAGTGAAGTGGAAAATCAGGAGTTTTGAGTAGTAACATATTAGAATGAGTTCATAAATTGTATGCGTGTATGTGTGTGTGTGTTTGGATAGTCATTCCCTATTTTTTTTACCATGTACTTGCCTAGAAACCATGCAATAAATCAGAAGTTTTTTTTTTCTGTGATAATGATGTCATATTTAGTATTACATACTCAATTAGGGACTCAGCATTAAGTAAATAAGAATATGGCCAACAATGTGTCCTAAAGCAAATGTATAGTAATTGAAATACTGTAATTATTTAAAATAGTAATGTCATGCTCTAAGTTTATTAAACAGACGTAACATGCATTACATACATTGAGTATTCATAGAGCAAATAAGAATACCATGGCACCTTTTCATAAAGTAGATACAAAATTAACTTGCAAGCCGTCCATTAAATATTAATTTTTTTGCATCTTAAAAGTCTTAAGGGCTTTGGAAGATGATTGTAATGGTCTAGAATAGATTATAATAAAAGCTACTTAAACAGTTACTTTTTTTCTCTCATTTTTCCCTTAGCAAACAGAGGCTATGAGAATTTCATTATATACACCTGATCCCTCCTACCAGTACTATAAAAGCTTTTTAATGTTGTTTTGTTAAAGATTGTGGTTTACCCACTACAGAGAATTTATAAAATAGATTATTATGCATGATAATACATTTAACCATTAAATAGCAATAGATAATCCTTTTAGAATTTGGAAAAGGTGGAAAATATTAAAAAGTGTCAGAAAAGTCACCCATGTTACCACCCAAAGGTAACCAATGTAAATATTTTGATTTATTTCTTGCCAATCTTACAAATAACTGTTAAAAGATAAGTCTTGAATCAGCCTTTTCCTCTGCCTCTTCAGAATTCCTCTATTTTTTTTTCAGAACAGCAAACATAGCTGATTGTAGTTAGATCAAAAACAGGCCTCAAGGAAGCAGTGATCCTATTAAGACTACAGTAGATACCATGTTTACAATTATTAGACTAATTCGTACTTCATTGAACAGTGATATAAAAAGTTACTGGATAAAACAACTACTGGATAAAAAAGAGCTTCAAAAATTCATAGAATTAATAGGACAAACTGGATGTACACTTGTGGTCGAAGTCAGTAATTTGGTGGAAAGTAGAAAATAAAGGGATAAAGGCAATGAGAACTGTAGTCTGAGGTATTAGAATCACAGAGCTCAGTGCGAGAAGGGAGCTGAACTGGCAGTCTAGATTCTTGTGCAGCTCCCCATTTTATGGGCCAGGGAACTGGGCCCTCAGCAGTGAAGTGACTTATCCAGGACTGTGTAGCCAGCTAGTGCAAAAGCCAGGGCTGAGCGAATCCAAGGCTCCAGACTTACAGTTTAAACTCTGTCTCTTATACAGGAAGCAGCAAAAAGTGGGCCTGATGTTATAGAAAGTGAATCCTGCAAATGTTGACATTATATGAAGTTCGTGGTGCCCATCTTCTCTAACATCAGTTGGGTCTCTGTGGAAAAGGAATGAAAATAGTATAAACTTTCAGATTCAAACTCCTAAATTCAAATTCTGACCAATTCCTTTTTGGTATTGTTGCTTTTTTTGTGTGAGTTCATCATTTTAAAAAATATAATATGGTATATATTGAATATTAGTTTAGAAATACAAGCCCACAGTAGGAAAAAACAAGATAGAGATTATTATGTTAAGGCCTAAAAACTGCACCATTCACACAAAAGCTACTGAATAAAGCATTACAGATCTCAAAAGACAATAAGATGAATTATGAATATGCACATATCTCACTGGGTCAGGAGAGATGACAAAGCCAAGGCCAATATATCCCTTCAAGCAATGGTCCTGTAGAGCAAATTCTGGAGCAAAGAAAATGCTTTTAATATAGTCTGTATTTAAGACAACTCCTCACTTAGTATTTATAATGAAGCAAAGGTCTTGGTCCAATTAAAAAAGACATTAGACCAGGGTCAGTAAATAAATGGCAAGTCTGTACCTTAGTCTTGCATCCACACCCACACCCAACCCCCCAGCCCTCCTGTTTGCTCATGACAGATATGGATAATTAATCAACTCACTTTACACTGAGCCCAGAGACAGTTTAAGACTCCTTCTTGATGGAACATATTTTTGGCAGCCAATTCCTGTAAATCAATAGGAATTGGCAAAAATGATAAAGTCTATTTTCCAATCTGGCATTAGATGTTTTCTGGTTATTTTCCTTTCTCAAGTAGACTAAGGTAAAGGTTAATAAGCCAATCAGCAACCATACAAGAGGCGACAACTATCCACATGCTGAGTAAAAAAGTTTTTTCCTCCATGGCCCAATTTTGTCTAATTGGATGACTTGTATGTAATTTTATTAATATAGAATACAAAATGCTACTTTGGGTGCACACCAGTTTATTCTAGAATGGCATTTGTAATGCCCCCTGTTTTTTTAGAAATTCTTAGTAGTTTTAGAAAATGGTGGGGAATTGCTTGTTAAGAATTTATTTTTAAATCTAGCCTATGTATAATTTAATGTTGGATTATTGTATGGAAATTGGACAGAATGAGTCTTTATAATAAAATTGTGCTCTGTCATCTCAACTTCTTGAATGTTATGATATTTCATCCATTCAATAAAAAATATGAGAGGGCAAATTATCTGAAAATATAAGAGCAGTGAAGTTCATAATAGTTCTTCCTGTTGTACTAGGAAGTGATTTTTTTCCCTCAAGTTAGAGGACGCTATTTTCTGCGAAAAAGATGTGTAGAATAAGTAGCCATGTTTTTCAAAGAGAAGGCGGTATTGTCGGTATAAGAGCCTTTTTCTAAGTGAAGATGCCTATGATTTCATCCCAGAGGACAGACACATGAGTGTCTTGGAAGAGGGGGCCCAAGCCTATAAATATAACTTGAAAAAGCTGCCCAGATGATTTTGAATCTCCCTTGCCCTCAAGGATTGCCGAGACCTGGGAACTTTAAGAATTTAAATGGAAAATTAAAATTGAGTTTGTTTTCCAGGCACAATTATAAGGAGAGAATTACTGTGGAAAGCTGCTAGACCATTTAACCCACCCATTGTCATAAAGTGGCAGCCATACATAGTTTGATATAGGTATATGTTTTACATAAATATTAGTATTTCAAAGATTTTAGATACCTTTTAATCATTGAGTAGTCTCTTTACAGAATTGTTTTTTACTTAAGTCATTGGTTTAGCTTAATCAAATGGTCCCATGCTTCTGAGTTAGATGGCTATTTTGATATTTATCTTTTTTCAAGTTCTGATGCCTGAAATACAGGATTATTTGTTACCAAGAGATATAATATA
Source organism: Indri indri (assembly GCA_004363605.1). Taxonomy (NCBI): domain Eukaryota; kingdom Metazoa; phylum Chordata; class Mammalia; order Primates; family Indriidae; genus Indri; species Indri indri. The sequence continues at coordinate 32,953 of RJWJ010014251.1, read as the reverse complement.
TATGTGTGCATGTATATTTGAGGCCAATGCACATGTGTTGTGTATGATCAGATTATTATAATGTGGGGTAATTGAAAGCATTGTAAGCTCTGTGTTGTAATATCTGTTGTTTATAGATATGAAAGTAAATCATACTCATTGTAGACATTTGGGGAAATGAAGAAAAGGATAAAGTAGAAATTTGAAATCACTCATGCTATCACCCAGAAATAACAGCTGTTAATATTTTACATGTTCCCTTATTTTTCTGTCATGCTGTAAATACAGTTTTATATTTTGCTTTTTAAAATTAGTATTGTGGAATGACCATTTTCTCAGGATATTATTCTTTAAAAACAGAATTATTTAGCCTTATTATCATAAGAATATGTATATAAAATGTCTGGCATAGTGCCTGACACATTAATGAGCATTCAACAGATAAAAATTCTCTTAGAGTTGGAAAGGTTGCTCAGGCTGGTCTCAAACTCCTGAGTGCAACCGATCTTCCTACCTCGGCCTCCCAAAGTGCTAGGATTACGGGTATGAGCCACCAAGCCCAGCCTTCCGCTTACCTTTGAAAAGATAATTAACCTCAGTTAAGCAAGCCACAGTTTCCTCATCTGGAAAATAAAGATAATAATGTCTACGTTGTATAACTATAGTTAGCACAGATTCTGACACATGGTAAGCAGTCCATAAAGTTCTTATTTTTATCACCATCGATAATATGAAGGATGTAAAAATCACTAGAATGATAAAGTTTGATGAGTCCTTATAAGCATTATAGTTTTGGGGTTTTTTTGCTAATTTTTCTCATTCGAGAAAGAATTCACATATCCTTTGTGTAATAGCTGTGCTGTTGCAAGTACGACCACTTAGACATTGTTTTCCTTATAGTTTCTAATTATACGTGCTTCAGGCTACCCTATTCATAACGTACTATCATCAAAATAATAATGGTTTAAATAATGTGAAAAATTTGTAAAATGATCGCAGACATTTAGAGGACCTTGAGTCTTTAAAAAAGGACTGTTAGTAAGCACAGGGATTGTTGTCTTTTCTTTTTAGGGCTACATCTTCAGTAGTTGCTGTGGCTTGTTAGAGATCTTGTCTTGTGCTCATTGTAATTGTGGTATTTTTCTCTTTCTCTCTAATGGCCCCCTGATGATTTTATTGACGCACTTTAGGGAGTATGATCAGCTGGTTTAGTACTTGTACCATGCCTTCATTAAGGATATTTAGTATGCTACCACAAATACTCACTTTGTGTCAAACTGGCTAAAGGTGGAGAAGAAGAGTAGAAGAAAGCAAAGACACAGAAGGAATAGAAGACATCATGATTCCTGCCTTTGAGGAGTTTACAGTCTAGTTGAGGGGATATAACTTACACACGTTTAATTATTGCTTTGAGCAAGGTTAGGAAAAGGACAAATCAAGGAAAGGCATTTCTCTGATGGAATCTAAGTAGTCCTTACATATAGATACAAGACTAACAACAGTAACAGTCTACACTGAATGATCATGTTTATTTTATTTGTTCTTTGCAATAGTCATAAAAGGTAAATTAACAGTTATGTAATATGGCCCCCAGATACATGTAGGTAATGTATGTAATGTCAATTAAATTATAGATTTGAAAATATTGAGATTGTGAAAATATATTGGGGAATGTCAGGTGGCCCAAATTTCCAGGATCGATATTCTCAATTGTCTGCAAATTATGGGATCAACAAATAGTCCACGTTTGACCCCTACCGTTGAGTCAGAGATACTTCCTTTCGCTCTCACTTGGAGAACTGTCTGTTCATTTCTTTCTCTCTAGTTTAAGTCACCACTGAGCTTTCTCTCCATCTTCCTGTTCTTCACCCCTGCTCCATTTTTGTCTTCACAGAAAGACTGGTCCCATAAGCACACCAATGGGTCTTTCCGATTTGAACCTATGTTAATAGTTTCATTGAATCTTTATTTCTTGGGGCAAGAAGATGGTACTACCAAGAGCAATGGTGGAGGAAAATTTACAGAAAATAAATAAATTAAAATATAAAGTTGTAACTCTGCCCCAGTAAATGTAACATACAAGACCATACTAAGAACTGGAGTCAGAGATTAATTCAATATATTTCTGGAGTGATTAGTACAAGTTATAGCATTATTTGCCATTACAGTTAACTTCCAGACAGAGATATTTGTTTTGTTTTCTAAAGCCAGAACAATTCAGGTTTTTTGGGAAGCATAAATTTCAGAGACAAATGGGGCAGTCCAAGTGCTTCAGCTTACCCAGGGGCCCTGAAGTAAAGTCCATATATACATATATGAGTGGTTAATTAAACAATGTTTGATTGAATGAAGTAATGGAATGATTTTGACTTTAGAAGAATTTTAAAGCATTAGATGAGTCATTTAAAGTAAAACCATGATGTGTTTTTAAAAATGTGAGTGCTCTGTGAGCTAAACAACTTTTTAATGGTTATAGGCAATTTAACTTAGTGGCTAAAAGCAGGGATTCTGCGGCCAGGTTAGGATCAAAACCCAGGTCTGTGAGCTGCTACTTCTTACTGTTGGACTTTGGGCAAGTTATTTAGTCTTTGCTTTAGTTTCCTCATCTATAAACATGGGCATAAATAATACTAATAACTTCCTCATAGGGACACCACGAAGACCAAAATAGTTAATATATGTAAAACACCCAAAAGAGGATCTGGCACATAGTAAGTCATATGTGTTAGCAATTAATACTGTTACTACTTTGCACTGTGTATCAGGTATATTTTACTCCTGTTATTAGATTAGATAGATTCTTACAAGTTTCCTGGGATACTAATGGCCATATATAACCTTTTCTTCTATGGAAAATATAATTCAGTTTACAAATAATGTATTTACAAATGAAGCTTGGGGCATAAAAGTTTATACATTAGAATTGGTTAGGCTCCAAATGATTTAGTATTTGCTAGATTAAAGTCACTGGTAGTAGACTTGTTTCTTGAAGGCCTAGGTCCTGTGCACATAAAAGGTTATGTGTGAGTATATATGATCAAAATCATTAGCTCCATTCACGAGCAAATAGCCTGAATGCTTGAATTGGAAATGAACGTTTGCTGTCTTATCATTTGAATGTCAAGTCAAGAATATTTTGGTTCCAATACATAATCATAATAGTCGTGAGTAACTTTGGGTAGAATTCTCCCTTTGTTATTTTGTAGTTCTGATATAATTAATTCTTCCTCACAACTGCTGCAAGAAAATGTAATTAAATGTATAGCTAATTTCACAATCTCAGAAGCACATATTGAAGTATACCTGCTAATTTCTGTTGCTTTTGTAGGTCTTGATTATTTAAGCATTTATTGGTAAGTGCCTGATACATAATTATTGCATGGATGAATTGTAGTACATAGGATCAAGCAGAGCAAGATACATTGGAGAAGGGGCACAGTGCCCAAGAAGACCCTTTAGTAAATTACTTACCTAGTGATAAAGGTCTAAACTAGGATGCTGACAGATGAATGGAGGGGAAAAAAAAGAATAAATGTAGTAGATACTGCAGAAGAAAATTAATGAAGCCTAGTGACTGAGTAGCTGTGTAAAAATAGTTGTGATCAAAATACCATTTAAAATCATATCTGCTACCAGCCATGATCTTTATATCTTCTTCTGACTTCTAGAATCATTATTGTACTCTGTAAATTAAATCAACCTTTACCTGGGTACCTAGTTTTCACCTAACAAACATGACTAAGGTGGACCAGAAAAAGTCAACATACATATGGGGGTGTGTGTTAGTAAATATTAACACACAGCAGTGTGTTAGTGTACTGTTAATAAATATTCCCTCTTAGTAACGTTGAATCACTGTTCAAGAAAACTAGAAAAAAATAATTTTAAGAAAGCATTTATGGCATAGACATACTTTCTAAAACTTTGAAGATAAAGTAAGAACAATACCTTAGGGATTGGCAAGTATTCAAACATTAATGTCTTGAATATTCTGGAAATAAAAGAAAATCCAGGAACAGAAAATAAAATGAAAATGATAGGAACACTGTCATTAGCTCTTGTAATGAGAGGTCCAGAGACTAATTTACATATCTTTTCCAGACCTTTACATCTGTCTTTTATGGTATTAGTTATTACCCTGAGTTATTATTAATATATGGTAACAACTTCTGGAATTCCTCACTTATTTTTGAGGATTGTTTTTGAAGACATAAGTGTAGGCTATTTTGTTGATTAAAAATGGAACATTAATGAGCATATAGTTCAAGTCAGAGGATTGTCATACTTAACAGATCTACACTAATGTATCTGGAATTCTAACTATCTTCTGGTTTCTTTATAACCTTAGACAATTTTTCTTTAACTCTGAACCTGAGTTTCTAAATTTGCAAAAAGTATAATGTGATGTTTTCTAAGTTAGTACCAGGGATCCTTTAGTTCTTGAATTGTTTCTCTGGCAACGATGCATTCTGCTCTTTTTATGTCCGTGTCTTAGGATAATCGTCTAATCTGCACATAACAATGTTTCCTATTTATGTGTATTCCTTTTGCTGTCTCTTAGTCATTGACGTTTCTGCAGGAGTTCATTTGTCCTTTTCCTTAGCTATTTCTTTTTAAAATTTTTCCTTTCAGTTTTAATTCGCACTTTTATTTCCTCTCTTTGAAGCCATCTGCTGCCGTTTGCTTTGCTTTGTGTATCGTAATACTGTTTTGATGCTGCTGGATTTATATTCTGTAACAATAGTTTGTGAGCCTTAAGGTTTTTAAAAAAACACGAATAGTATGATGTATTCACCTCCAATAATTAGCACTTAATGATTATGTTAATTAGCATTCTTAGCTTAGAAAGTATGCATAGATGCAGAATTTTGTGCTGTATTTTATTAATAATTGTATTTAATATTACATAGTGACATTGACGCATTTATCACTTTTGCCTGTCTTTTCCCTGCTTGTTTTTGCTTGTCTTTTCCAGAGACATTAATTTATAAATGAGAACCTCAATATTAAGAGCACATGAGGTCATGGCTCTCTGGGGCACCACTAAGTGCCAGTATCACTAGTCACAGGTTGATACAAATTGTCTGTGCAAGCTGAATAGGACTGCAAAGCACAGACAGTGTAAAACAATCATTTTCTTCATAGACAGACAGAGTGTATTCTTCTTAAACAGGAGAGCTTGCTATCACTTTTGAATAAAGAGTTGACTGACAAACATATTGTAGAGAATAGGATGGTTTTTTGAAACAGTTTTTTTCTTTTTTTCCCCCTCTTCAGAACAACTTTTTTATTATCGCTGTGAAATAGATTTCAGACCTTGTATTCCAAGATAGCTATGTATGAAAAATAACAAATCTATTATCACCTAATTATGCATAACAGTAAAAAATATTAGAAAACATCTTTTCTTGGTAATTGTTGGTAGAACCACTTTCTGGTTATACCTAAAGTGTATCGAAATATTTTAGGAATGTTGGCTGTAGTCTGGCATACTCAGGTACATGATTCATTCATCTCTTCAATATATTGAATGCTTTTTTCAGGCACTGTGATTAGAGTTAACTATATTAATTAATTCAAAATGCATTCTTTTTTCTTTTTTGATCCAACAGCAGTTTTTAATTGAGAAACAAAACACAGTGAGAAAATTGTTCTGTAGTGAAACACATACATAATAAATTGTGCTTGATATTGAGAGAAGTAAGTTTTAAGATTTATTTTGCAACTTCAAGGACCATGATTTAATTGGAAAGCAACTGTGTCTTGCTATAATAATTGATGTGATATGTGTAGGACGGCCTTATTGTCTAAATTGAGATACTTTTGAGAGTAAAAGGAGGCACTCTTCATAGTAATAGATGGTAAACGCTATCAGAATTCTCCTAGGCAAGCATGGACCTAGGGTTACCAGTGATTGGATACACTAATGATTGGATGGGAATTTTGAGGAAGGAGTGAGTAGTGTAGGCTTGAGTGGTCACATAGGCCTCAAAGGTGGCCTTAGAATTGAACAAGAACAATCAGGAAGTCATTCTGGTGATTCTTGCCCAGATGGGGTTTATAATGAATGTATCAAGTTGGCTGAAATAGAAATTTGGATAGGGAAATAGTAGTAGTTGGGCTAAATAGTACTTTTATTGTAAACTATGTGATCTTAAGAGTTACTTAACCTCAGTATCCCAGTTTACCATCTGAAAAATGGAGGTAATAGTATCTGTCTCGTAGGGTTGTGTGATGCTTAACTGTGTACCTCATGCACAGAACTGTGCAGCACTTACGAGTGATCGTTCAGTGCTAGCTGTCTAGAACACACTGACAGAACTTTAAACTGCTGAGGGTATTTGGCCGTGTGCAGAATGGATTGGGCTGAGAGATTGGCAGCAGAGAGAAGTCCAAAGAATTAGTAATTGGATCAAGGGAGGTGAGAAAAAAGGGTAGGAGTAAATGATCACTGAGCTTTCAAGCCTAAATGACTGGAAGACCAGGAGAATTCAGCAGAAATAAATAATTTCAATTATAAACATTACCAATTTTGAAGGGACGGGACGTAGGCTATCCAATTAAAAATGGTCAACTGGCGGCTCCATGGAGAATTAGTTTGGGACTATTTGAAACAGGTGGCAATGGAAGCCTTGTGAGTGAATGAGAGCTCTCTAGATGGAGCTGGTAGGATGGTGGGGTGGAAGATTGATGAGGGAACTTTGGAAAAGCCCATTTTTAGATTCTAAAAGGAAGAAAAACCCATTAAAAAAGAGGATCAGAGGATCAAGTCAGCAAGAATAGTCTTCCCCCAAAAGTATGTTTTACCAAACACTAAACCTGTGGGGTGATAACAAGTAACATGGGAAAGAAAATCTATGGTTAAATACTTGTTCACTACAAGAATTCTCTGGGCTTTTAGTATGTTAACACACCCATGGCAAATCTCCAAGAGAGGAATATATGAAGTTGTGTTTCACAGATTTATCTGATCAGAGAACCTTTCTTCCCCAGAATATCTCACGGGGGCTAGTGTTCCAGAACACACACTTTAGGCATTATAGAAACCTAATGAGGAAATATGTTTAAGAAAGAAGGAGTTAAAGATTGTGTGGAATGTTACAGAGAGACTAAGGGAGATGAGAAATGAGAAGCAGCTTTTTCATGTTCTTATTAGATGGTCATAGTGACCTTTAAGAGCACAGTTCAGTAGCATGACTTCAATAGACATAGATTTATAGGGAATTAAAGATGAAGAGTTAGTGATGGGGAAATGAAGGCGTAATTCCATCTGTATTAATTCAGGTATAAAGTATGACTGATAGGAATGACCTGGTCATTACTGAATGTTTATGTGTCCTATGTATATTATTTTTATTATACATAATAAAATTGTTATATTTCTAAATAACATGCCCTTTTTGTTTAATGTTAATCATTTGATATTAGTGCTGGAAGGGACTTTAACAGTCATCTAGAACAATCCCTCTGAGAACCATTAATTTCCTTTTTATAAGGTAATGGCACAAATTAAAATTATTTTCTTAGCCACAGCATCAAGCATTAAGCCATTTTCCCCCTGTTTTCTTAAAAGTGTATCAGAAAGATAAGCCTTATTCAATTGTGTTTTTACAGTGTCCATCTTACGTGAATTTTAGTCTAATATTAAAGGCTATCTCTGGGTATATTCTGCTCTTTTGTGCAATAGTGATACAAATACTTAATTCACACTTATACTATAAGAGGGGGAAAGCCACTTTAACACCCTCTAACAATAGACATAAATAGGTTATTTTAATTACAGCTATTTCAACGTTTTTAAAGATACAGTACTATGCCCTGGGACTGACGGCTGACTTTCCAGTACAAGTAAAATTTGTTTCTACATCAGTACATTATGCCCAACAAATTTGATGATCACCAAACAAACCTGAATTTCAGTGACCTGCTTGTGTAAACCCCATTGTCTCCTGAGGCGATTGAATGCCTTCTAACAAACCAAAAGTACCGTAGAGTTAGCGACTGTGTTTCGGTCAACTTTGTGTTCAGCACAGCTCATAACCTAGTGCCTGATTGAGCACGCATTCCTGCGTTCAGTCTTTCGAAGTGTCGGCTGACAGTAGAACAGTCTTGAACACTCTGGTGTAGGCCTCCTTCCCCCTCAGAGATTTTGTCATATGAAAGATTCTGAATTTTGTAGTGAAGAAACTTGTTTGAATTAAATTTTTTTTTAATTTTTAAATTGTGGTAAAATACACATAAAATTTACCATCCTAACCATTTTAAAATGTAGTTTGGCGGTGTTAAGTACATTTGTAATGTTTTGCAACCATTGCCACCATCCATCCATCCTCAGAACTCTTCATCTTGTGAAACTGAAACTTTATACCCATTAAACGATAACTCCCCGTTATACCCCACCCCCACCCCCTGGCAACTACACTGTTTGAATTTTTTAACCCATTTCCAAACTTACTTCACAGTAAATAAGAACCCTTTTTCTCTTAGCATCTGCTTCTATTCCCTAGAAGTTCCACGTGTCAGAGAATGCAGGGTTAGTTTTCAGTTAGTATATAGCAGATTAATTAAGGAGTATTTTGTCTCAAAAGTTGTGTGAATCCTGAGAGAAAAGCAACTTCTTGTAGAGTGGCCATTTGATTAAGACAGGAATTAAATATTTAGAAAGATCTAGGGGGAGTATTAAGAGAGTGTTTTGGGGTGGCATTGAAGTATGCTGGAACAAGCCTTGACCTAGGAGAGAGAAAACTGGGTTCTTTATTTTGCATTGCCACTAACTGGCTAGCCTCTCGGGGCCTCTGTTCCCTGTCTGTGAATTGGATGAATTCTGAGACTGCTAGCTTTAGAAGTTTTTCTATGTTGAATGACTGAGCAATGTTGTGAAGGGTCTAGAGTTCAAAGTAGTACTGAGAATTTGATGAGAACATAGAATAAGTAGGAGGGAGAGAATCTGGGAATTGACACAACAAAAGGACAAACTCCTCAAAGGAAGTACTTGGAAGGCTCAAATAATGGCAAAGCCAAGACAAATGTAAGTGTAGACAGAAAAGATTTATCCTGGTCGTACCTGGATTTATTGGAGTAACTAGGTCGTTAGAGAGAAGAGAGAGTGGGTCCTGAAATAAGCCATGCATTAGAACTATTCAAGGAGATAATATATGTAAGGAAAACTGGTACCTAGTTGATGGTCAATAAATACTAGTTCCCTTCCCCATAATTTCAGGCTGTCTCAGCCAAAAATCTTCCATCGTGTTTCCACTAATGCAAGGTGGGCAGAGAAAATAGAATTGTCATCTTCCTGAGATACATGAAAATATATGGTGAATACAGGAAAAAAACGACTCTTCCCCTCCCCAGTGTCCTCACTATTGCTTTGCCAGCTGTTGCTCTCCTTTCTTTAATATCTTACGTGCTTGGTTGATGGAAACGGTTTTATGGAACAGTTCTTAATTTAGTGAGCCATGTAATCTAAAGATCCTCCTCAAAATAAAGGTTTCCCTAGATACAAATCCAGTGGCTCAGAGAGAGTGCTTTGGTTTTATTCAAATTTGTTATTTTGTTGATAGTATGTATAAAAAAAATTAGACTGCTACCACTGCATACTGAAATCAGGTTAAAGCAGCTAGTTTGTATCCTATATGTAGGTTTTAAAGGGATATCCTAGTCAGGTTTTAAAGTGATACAGAAACATAATTTCAGAACCAACTGTTTTGTAAATTTACAGGATTTGGAACTTGAAAAAAATTATAATTTTAAAAACGATTTGCAAGAATTCCCAGAAAATATATTGTCAGTCTTCTCGTGGAATTTTAATTTTATCAAAGTTTCCCAAACTTATTTTAAAGTAAGTATACATTATAAAGTGCTAAAAGAAAGAGCAATTATATAGTCAGTGTTATGTGATTTACTAAACTGATAATGATGATGACGATAGCTAATTTGTAATAATATCTAACTAATTAAGCACTTACTATATACCAAGCACTAAATGCTTTATGAATTTTGAATTGCATATTTTGATTCTGAAATGTATTTATTTCTTTGTTACTTCACTGATGGAAAAAAATCAATCTATGTAGATATCAAGAGGGCTAATTCACTATTATTGTTCATTCATCTTTATAGCCCAACAGCTTCCTGTTTGTGTTCAGGGTTAAAAAATAAATATTTTACTTAATAAATAATTGAATGGTTTATATAATTCCAGAAGTATTAAATGTTGCTTTGGAATATAGTTGTCTACCTACATTTTAAAGTGAGTTAAAATGTTCTGGAAATTCACATTCCAAGTAAATGAGACAACGTTATAAAAGTTTTACTTGGGAACTTTTAAGCTAGAGAACTCTTTGATCTCTCTTTTATCTGCCTCATAGAGTAGGTAAATGTTTCCACAATTAAAAATAAGGAATCCCACTGAGTTTTCCACGTATAAGGATTTAATATTTAATATATATTGGAATCTACATCGTGCTAAGTGCTAAAAAGAATATAGAAAAAGATCTCATAGCTTCAATCCATTTAGCAAATCTCTACCTTAGTTTACAACTCTGTGCCTTAGTCCATTGAATATGAGTAAATTCATAGATAGGAATTCAGATGTATTTTCCTATAGGTTAAAATCTATTTTCATGGATTCCTTATATACCTTGTTCACAAATATGATTTCTCCCCCGTTCCATCAGGGAATAGGAATGCCTTCTTGGCTTCTGTAATTCTAATTTGAAATTCTTTTCCCACTCTTTTTTAAAAAAAACTTAGTTTTATTATTTCATCCAAGGCTATTAGATTTGGGAGGGGGGTTATTTATGCCATTCCCTCTCAAACATAATATAAACCAGAGTGTGAGAACTGAGGTGGAGAGTGTGGGGTGCAGAGCATTCCAGGCAGAAGAAACAACCTGTGTAGAGGCCTTGAGGCAAGTAAGAGCTTGGCAGTTCTGAGGAACTAAAAGAAGATCCCTGCGGTTGGAGCCTAGTGAGGGCAAGAATGGTGGAGATAATGTTAGAAAATGAGCAGGGCCTTGGAGACTGCAATAGTAAGGAATGGGCTGGGTCTGCCTTTTGCCAAGTAGGTCAGTACTGTGTTGCCAGTGCACTGGGGTCAAATGTCAATTTACTCACTAAAGTCTCTAAACTCATTCCCACAGCTCTAAAATGGGGGTAGCAATACCTTTTCAGAGATGGGTTAGGTGGAGTAACTAAGTGCAATACCTTCCACTATTCAATAAATGGCAAGCTTAACTCGCTGCTCCATACCTTATTCTAGAATCTTTCCTTCCTCTCATTTTTTCCATCCTGACCAATTAAAAACAAATTATTGTGTAAATTAAGTTCTAGAAGAGATTTCTCCAAATTGATATAATTTAACAAGTAGAAATGGCAGTTTGACTGAAGACTTACTTAAACTTGAAATTACATGCATTGAAGAGTTCCTGTTGTTTCCATTGGCCTGACAGGAAATGATCATGGTAATTCTACCTAATAGTCTTGTTTTGATTTGTTTTGCCTCAAAAGTAATTATAAAATATATACAATTCATTTGGATAATCTAAATGCCATCTCCTGGGACTTTTATTACAAAACAGGAGCTCCATCTCATAGCAAGTCATTCAGAGTCCTTTTTAACAGTTTTCTTTTAGATAAATACGTACACAAAGTAATCACATTTTAAGCTGTAAATAAGAGTCTTGTTTTTAACCCATTGTTGATATGTTGAGGATCCTACAACTCCATAAACAGAGATTTTTTAAAGGATATTTTTTATTTTATAGGTTGACTTAGCTTGCCTTCAAATATGTAAAAAGTTATTTTGTTAGTAGATATTTAAATAAGTATATAATATTTTAAAGAAATTGTCAAACATTTAGGAAGAGGAACTATAATTGACATTATTTGTCTGAATAAGCCCAAGAAGATTCTTACTATAATACAGGAGCAGTTAACTACTGACCAGCCTGTGTATTCAGGTGTTTATCCGAGTGATTGCTTTCAAGATTTCTTCTAAAGGAAATTATGGGAATTCAATGGGAATTCAATTATGGGAATTCAATTCCACTAGTGTTACAGTCCTAAGATATCCTTGACTGCATGCCTCTAGTTTAGGAGCAAGATCATCTCATAGGTATAAGCGTGGGATCAAGTTATGACTAATCTGTTAATCTTCCATATGAGTAACCCAAAACTAGGCCCAGTATATATGTTAATATGGTAGCTCAGAATTAATTTTACTTTTCAAAATAGTTTACTAAATGATAGCATTTATATTAACTGTGGCATGTTGCTGACAGTAAAGATCCAGAGCCTGACAAATTAAAGATTGAGGTGTTTACGCATTTGAAGTGTCCACATGTCCACAGCACTACCAAGAACTGGTTATTATCCATTCCCATTCTACATGCCGCACTGGCTATTCGATACAATGCCCAGAATGCTGAAGCCTAGATTGGAATCTTCGCTCTAACCTTTTCTGATCTACACTTTCACTTGCATCTTGAAACTGAAGAAACTGAAGTATTAGTCAATAAATATTGGCTGAGCACCTACTGTGCGCCAGGCACTGTTCCAGGCACTGCAAGTGTTTCAGGCAAGCGGTTACTTAATGTCGTGTGTTTATTGCCGCTATTTTTAATTTTGGACATAACTTCTTTCTTGAAGTCTTTGTTAGTTTTGGATAGTAAAACTTGATAAATTCTTAGATGTATGTATTTACAGACTTACTCTTAAAGTTGTTATATTCTCCCCCAAGGGGTAATTAGGTTCCCTCTGAGTAGATTTTAAAATCTTACCCTGCTTTTTGTTCTCATTTTGTAGCCCCAAACCCCATTCACACTCTGCCATGAGCTACAAACTCAGATGTTTTCTGGAGCTAGGTGGGTTTCCTAAGTGTTCGAAGCAGGCCAGAGTGATTAGGTCTGAGTAGCGCTGAAGATTATGCCCGCCTAGAAACATTAAAAATTTTTAAACCTGTATCAAACACATCTAGAGGCCAGAAGTTTCCAACATTCTGAACATCTAGATAAACTCTTTAGACCATTAATTTTTGAAATATGAAAGTTATAATATCAGTTTATTGGTGACAGTGATGTATGTCGGTTTTAAAAAAAGGAAATGCTGAGAACTTTGCAGCACGAACTTAGACAGTTGTATTTATGGAGCGAAGTGTGTATGTGTGTGTGTTGTTTTGTTTTTAAGCTTGTGAGAGGAAAAAAAAAGAGAAATCAGAGAATGTCCATAGATGATTGCTTCAGCCAAAGTTAGAACAGAAGGTCTTAACTCAGATTCAATGAATAATCTTCAGGGGTTCACAGCAAAACTGAGAGAAAGGTACAGAGATTTGCCACATACCCGTTGTCTCCGTATGTGCAGAGTCCCCCCTCCCATTGTCATCCCCCACCAGAATGGTACATTTGTTACAGTTGACACGCTTAGCTTTTTATGTTTTATAATCTCAAGGGGAATGTCTACTTAAGAAAATTGTGTAAGTTGCTTTGAAAGCCCCTCCTGATATAGTACTTGATAGATTTAGGAATTTTTTAATATTAATAGTTTATTAGGGATATTCTGAAATGATTAAGGAATACACTTTGAATAATCATGTTATTCTGTTAGGTTGGTGCAAAAGTAATTGCGGTTTCAGACCATGAATTTTAAATCATTATAACTGGGCTCAGACACATCTTTATTATCAAAATAGGAACCATTACAATCAACACATTTTTGCCAATGAGAATTAAGTTTGTTTATTCCTGTACTGTAAAAGTCTGTGCTTTGGGATTCGTCGAACTCTTGGAAAGCATTTTCTGCATCCTACTGAAAATTGGTTGTGGAAGCATTTTCCTTGCAAAAAGTTGTCTAGATGCTTGAAGAAGTGGTAGAAGTGGTAGTCAGTTGGTGAGAGGTCAGGCGAATATAGCAGAGGAGGCAAAATTTTGTAGCCCAATTCGTTCAACTTTTAGAGCGTTGGTTGTGCGATGAGCTGGTGGGTATTGTTGTGGTGAAGAATAGGGCCCTTTCTGTTGACCGATGCCTGCTGCAGGCGTTGCAGTTTTCGGTGCATCTCATTGATTTGCTGAGCAGACTTCTCAGATGGAATGGTTTTGCCGGGATTCAGAAAGCTGTAGTAGATCAGACCGGCAGCAGACCACCAAACAGTGACCATGACCTTTTTTAGGTGCAAGTTTGGCTTTGGGAAGTGCTTTGGAGCTTCCTCTCAGTCCAGCCACTGAACTGGTCATCACTGGTTGTCGTAAGCAATCCACTTTTTGTGCACAATTTGATCAGGAAATGGTTCATTGTTGTTGCGTACAAGAAGAGAAGACAACACTTCAAAATCATGATTTTTTGATTTTCGATTAGCTCATGAGGCAACCACTTACCGAGCTTTTTCACCTTTCCAATTTGCTGCAAATGCTAACGACAGTAGAATGGTTGACCTTGAGTTCTTTGGCAACTTCCTGGGTAGTTGTAAGGGAATCAGCTTCAATGATTGCTGTCAATTGGTTATTGCAACTTTTGATGGCCAGCCACCGCGCTCCTCATCTTCAAGGCTCTCATCTCCTTTGCAAAACTTCTTGAACCACCAGTGCACTGTTCGTTCGTTAGCAGTTCCTGGGCCAAATGTGTTGTGGATGTTGCGAGTTGTCTCTGCTGCAACCCATTTTGAACATGAATAAGAAAATCACTCTAATTTGCTTTTTGTCTAACATTTCCATAGTCTAAAATAAATATAAAATAAACAGCAAGTAATAAATCATTAGCAAAAAAACATAAAGTGAGAAATGTGCATTAAAATGATGCATAACATAGCCACATTTATTTGAGAATGTATTCCAATATCAAAGGGCAAATTTCAACAGTGATAAAACTGCAATTACTTTTGCACCAACCTAGAATATTTTAAAGAAATACACAAAGAGGAAACTAAAGACCAACTTTAATGTACAAATAACTACTGCTAGTATTTGGTACATGTCTTTCTAGATTTTAGTTTGTACATATATATTTGTGAGATATACACACCTATACTAACAAAGTGTAAACAAAGTTCTGCTTTGTATTTTAGGTTTTTTTTTTCCTTGAATAATATTGTCTTTATTATTATCATTAATAATTGGAATTATTAGTATTTAAAGTTCAAAAATTAGTAACAGAAATTTGTAAAACTTTTATTTGTTTATAAAAAGATTCCATATCCATCACCTCATTTGAACATCAGGAAAGTCCTTTAAGTTAGAGTTTTATACTGTTACCCCTGTATTTTAGGTTTTTAAACTGTCAGAAGTACTTTAATTCAAAGTTGTAAACTTATAAACTACTATACCAGGGAAGCAAGAGACCAAGTTACTGTAATAAAACATTTTGGCAGCAAGGGAGTCCTGATCTCTTTATGCGTAATGACAGGAAAACAAAGTAGAAAAAGTAGTTACTTAAGATAGAAAACATAGTTAAATTTGGTCTTACTTTATACTTTTTCTTAACCTTGTTGGTAAACAGTTACTTATTTAGCAACCCATGAATATTCTGTATTTTCTAACCTCTCATAGCACAGCAGAGGGATTTATAACACAATAAGTAAATAAAGAAACTGCTTTTAGATCTAAGTAATTCAGTTCGTAGTGTTTTTTTTTTTTTTTTAAGTTATTTGGTCAACCTACTCACCGGTTTCTATTTTATCAAAAGCTGCTTTCCTTCCTAAAGGGAGCATCACATTTCTTATTTTATATTTTTCTTTGTTAGAGTAGTGTTAGTCAGCTCGGACTGCCGTAACAAAATACCGCAGACTGAGTGGCTGAAACAACAGAAATTTATTTTTCACAGCTTTGAAGGCTGGGAGTCCAAGAGGTGCAAGCATTGTTGGGTTCTGTGAGGGTGACCTTCCTGGCCTGCAGATGGCTGCCTGCTGGCTGTGTGTTTACCACGAGGTGGTTGGGTGAATATGGAAATTATTTGGATTCCATTGAATGCAGAATTGTTTGTATATATGCATTTTTCTAGGGGAGATATTTTATAACCTTCAACACATTTTCCAAGTGGTGAGGCTCTGGGAGCGGCATTGGCCATGGAGGCAGTTAAGACAGAAAATCAGTGACTGCTGCAGCAGGCTCCAATTTATTCATTGTAGAGTCTGGCATCTTAACATTTTTAATAAAGAAAAAAACACTGGCAACTAAAGAGGAGAGCTTGGGTAACCTGTGACCTGGCACAATTCAAACTGGTACAATCACCTTCTCTGTTCTTTATATGTAAAGAAGCTGGGCTAGATTGCCTAGCGCTCCAGGGCCCAGCTCTGGACTGGACCCAGCTTTCAGTAAGGTCTCATTAACTCTTCTAACAGGGGCCAGGACCTATAGAAAACAACATTTCTATTTTTTGTGACTTATGGGGAAATGAATAGATGTGGTGGTTTTTAAAAATACCATCAAGTTAATTATGACAGATGAAAATTAAAAAGTAAACATTTTGGAAAATATGTTAACAATGGCATAAGCAAATATGTATTGACTTGGAAATGTGAATCCAGTGGATCTCAAACACTTAATTCTGTTGTCTCCCTTAAGGTTTTCACTGAGGGTGAATTTATATCTTTAGTGTCCCACACGCCCCCCAAAACATATGATCATGCAATTGGGACTAAAGTAGCCACTAGTATTGATTCCTGCATTATAAAGTTCTTTAAAATCATAGTTTCTGGTTAATTTATTTACGTTTGAATAATTTTTATAAGATAAAAAGTTGTATATAATTTATTTTCTCTTTGTTATGTTTTTCAAGAAATATATTTTTTCCCTGTTTGGTGATGAGATCGTCAACATTTTTCTTAGTTTTTGAATAGAAAATGTATATTCTGTAGTAATAGTGATAACTAGCAAAAGTCCACTTCTGAACATTGTTGGACTAATTAAATTTAAAAGCATAATTGTTTTTTCTTTATTTACTGTGGCAAATATATCTGCGACACATATGTATACATACACATCTTAAATAATAGAAAATAAAATCATATGCCAAATTCCCATTCTTTTTTTAAAAAAAGCTTTATAGAATTTAAGTAAATAAAAAACCACAAAGTGGAATTGTTAATAATTTAGAATGTGATTAAAATGAAAAGCTTATGAGTCTTTTTTATTTTACTTTAAAAATTTTAAGATTTATATTAAAAGAATCTTTGTCTTCTTTCAGATAAATTTGCGCCTCATCTTGGTAAGTGGAAAAACAAAAGAGTTCCTGTTTTCTCCTAACGATTCTGCTTCTGACATTGCAAAGCATGTGTATGACAATTGGCCAATGGGTGAGTGGTGTTTTTCTGTTGATTCTCTGTGCCCGGCCTTGTTTCCCAAGTGTTTTGAAGAAGTTATAAATACATAAAATTTAAAAGAACAACCCAAAATTGAGGGTGTAAGGCTCAGACTTAAAGGAGATAATCGTATCCTCTTTTAAGTTTTTTTAAGTTTTAAGAGTTTAAGATTTTGCTCCTCAGCTATCTCATTCCAAAATGGTAAAGGAGTAGTATGCGAAGTCCCTACTTTTGCATTAGAGCTGTTTTAATGTATGTGAAAATATTTTTTAAAAACAAAAACACAAAGTAGTATGAACCTATTTAACTAAAACACAAAGTAAAAGAAAAGAGATGCTATCTTTAACAGATTATAATACATTCTCTCTGGTCTACCCTGTACATAGCCTATTTTAAATTAAGTTTGAAACAAAAGTTAATTTCTAATTCATGTTATGTCATGTGTTCCCGGAACTACTATAAGGTCAAGAAGATGTAAAGTTCATTTGTGCTTTGCATTTTCAAGCCAGTATCCATCACAATTTTGGAGTGTGTGATAGTCCTTCTTTCCTCTGGTTCTTTTCTATGTAATAAGACTCTGTCTTGCCTCCCTTAAGTGAATCTTTCTGCTCTTCCTTTCGACTTCCCCAGGTATCATATTGGCTCTTTTTATGTCAGGTGCCATAGTCATATGACTGTTTTAGCTGATTTTACTAAGTTTTTATTAGCAGAAGCAATTTGGACTTTCAAGGACAAGATTTCTTCCAACAGAGAACACAGCGTATACAAAATAAATTAATTAGATCAGTGCTTCTCAAACTTAAGTAATATATGGAATGAGGAAGAAAATTCTTGTAGATCCCTGGTGCTGTCTTAAATTGTTTTTATTATAATGTGTATTTTTAATGTAGAAACATGAAACCCAATTAAAACTGTTTATTCTTATTAACTCACATACAACCATAAAACTAAAACAGATCTATGAAGAAAATGCAAATATAACTCTAAAACCAATAATGTTCAAATTAATGATATTAATGTGCTTAGAGGATATACTTTTGCCAAAGCCAACTCACTGCTCGCACCATGAATACTGTTGAGTTTGGCATGCCTGTGTTCCTCCATGGTGTTTGATAGCCAAGTTATCTGCAGATTCACCACAAAACCTTTATTCATACAGTGTAACAAATTGCCATTCACTCTTCTCTTAGAAAGAATGCATCACTTAGCTATTAAGTCAACCTCTGTTCTTATCTCATTAGCCTCTTGACAATTAAAGAAGTACTAGGCCGGCGCGGTGGCTCACGACTGTAATCCTAGCACTCTGGGAGGCCGAGGCAGCTGTATCGCTCAAGATCAGGAGTTTGAGACCAGCCTGAGCAAGAGCGAGACCCCGTCTCTACTAAAAATAGAAAGAAATTATCTAGACAACTAAAAATGTATATATAGAAAAAATTAGCTGGGCATGGTGGCGGGTGCCTGTAGTCCCAGCTACTTGGGAGGCTGAGGCAGAAGGATTGCTTGAGCCCAGGAGTTTGAGGTTGCTGTGAGCTAGGCTGACGCCACGGCACTCTAGCCAGGGCAACAGAGCCAGATTGTCTCAAAAAAAAAAAAAAAAAAAAAAAAAAGAAGTACTGACTGGCGCCAGAACAATCGTAAACCTAACGCATACGTGGCTACGAAAATCCCAAGGCTGCCTTTGATTATAAAGTGATTATAAAAATCATCTAGATCATCTCTTCCAGATTATCATTAAAATGAAAATACAATTTAAAATTTCTTGAAGCGTTCTTTCATACCCTAAGAACATGTCTTTGTGGGTGCATCGGCCTGAGTTTTAGAAATGCTGATTTAGACAAATACTTTGAACTATTGAATCTTCTCATTTGGTAACCAAGAGGCTAGTTCCTGAATCAGGAAGAGACTGAAGCTAAAGGTTAATAGCTAAGAAGGAATTTCAGAAAAGCTAAAGTAGACTAGACCTAGGGCTCTAAGAATATTAAATATTCTTTATAGCCAGGCAGGATAAGTAACTATCAGTATGAAAAGCATTTTTAAATACCTTTAGAGTGATACTATGCTAAGTGTGATACAAAAGATTAATGAGTTTTTTTGGGGGGGAGGAAGGTTGTAAAGATAGCTTTTATATGTGGATATTGTAGAAAAGATTAAAAAAGGTAATCCCTCTCAAAAATTTATTTTATTTGGGCAATATAACTTGAGGTAGAAGAAATACTTTTACTTTCATTATTTTTTGACCTAGATATTAAATCAGTTTTAATTTCTTAAAATGTCCTTATTAATGCTAAACAATGGTAAGAATCAAGTGCAGGTCTTTGCTGTAAATATTTTCCCAAATAAACGAACCATCTATCAGTATTGAAAATTGATTGTGTCTATCAGATATTACTCATGTTCATGAAAAAAAGTTGTGATTTCCATCTTTCCTCAGTTTCCCAGATATACTCAGCAATTTTAGACACTGCAGGGAATAAAAAGAAATAATTTAATTTTTATTTTATATAAAATATTTAAATTAAAATCTAGGTCTGTATTGTATCACAATGTACTAAAGGTCAGCAAATGTAAATGTTTGTTGGTGCTCATGTTATTAAGTATAGTAAATATGAAATCAGTAGAATAAAATACTTTTTGCAATGTACTTTTGTAAGGAATTAGTTCTCCTTAGCGTACAATTTCCTTCGTGCAATTTAGTGGAAATATTGCTAATATGTGGAACAGTCAGACACATAGCTGTTACTGGGTCAGGGGTCCAAAAAAAAATCTGCTTTAATATGTGTTAATAATACCAGAAATTCCTCCTTTAAGCTATGTACTAAGGTCTCCCTAAACTTCAGATCCTCAGAGAGGGAAAGAGGGATGGCATGAAGTACATTGAAATCATGACGCTCTGTATGAGATAGTGAAATATATGGCTTCCAGTTTCCGCATCTCAAAAAAAATACTTCAAGTATTTTTTACAACATTAGCCTTTGTTTCCTATGAATTAAACAGTTATTGTCATTTGCCTTTTTATCTATTGAACACTTCCATTTTGACCAGAAATATTCTATTAAACAATAATTTTGGAAGTAATGAATTCAAAGTAATTCATACAGAAATGTGACAGGCTTATTTGACCTTTCTTCTAGAAGAAGAGGGACCTGGGTGCAGGGGAGTCAGAAAGGCAAGAAAGGCTTCCAGGGGCAGGAAATGACCGAGATTCAGTTCTCCTCTGCTGATTTCTGCTGTGCCTGAGTCACTGAGAGGCAGTGGTTTTATTAAACTCATATTCCTCATTTTGAACACTCAAAAAAAAGTCACAAGGAAAAGTCTCTGCTTACCTCCTTTCTCTTCTATCAATCTTTTCAGAATATTTTAAACCTATTTTTTTACATTGACAGTTATCTCCTGACAATAGGAGCTTCTATAGGAAACAAACACATCTTATTAGAATTGTTAACAAAAATGACAAAGGAATTCTCAAATCCTTATCAAAACAAAAGCTTAGGTTGTTACATCTGCAAACTAATGAAAATTGCCAACCTTGTACCCTATAATAACACCAGTGTCCATAAACTATTATTTTAACAGAGTAGTGTTCCATATTTTACTATAACACGTTATATGCTAAAATTAATTATTCTCTTACCCATTGTACCTACCAGTTTGTCTTTGATTTTCTTTGTGTACTTTCCCAGCTTTCATATTTGCATGGTATCTTCTAATATATATTATTTTTTTAGTTTCTTCTGAGTATTCATTTTGGGTAAAGTGAACTAAAGTTGCTTCTATAATATTTACCAATTGCTTCAAAAAGACAATAAAATAATAAATCAACATTAACCAAAAGTAAACACTGTTAATTTTTTTTGTTATTCTCAATATCAATGTAATAATTCTCTTTAAAATCTTCGTTAAGCCTGTTTCTAGCCTTGAATACACATTTTAACAGGTACAGATATTGGAACATTATAATACTCTCTGTTAATTACTGGTAATTGAAATTGAATTTCAAATGATATTTCTCTAGTAAAGATAGATTTTTCCCAACTCATTTGCTTTAATTTTTTAAACGTCAGGACTACAATTTGGCACATCTTAGTATTCTTTAAGAAGCAAAAACCAGTCTTTTTGCAGCTCTGGCTGTTTATCAAAAATAAGCAAGAACTGAGGCTGCCATGAATGCGTGAGTAGTGACTGTCTCAGTTAGTAGAAAGCTCTAAGGGTCTTTGATGTAGGCTCACCAGTTTGGATCTCAATTTTTAGAACAATGCAGTAGTACTTTAATTATTTGTTGAAATGCACCTAACCAGTTCACTGAATTCTTTTCAGACTGGGAAGAAGAGCAGGTCAGCAGTCCAAATATTCTAAGACTTATTTATCAAGGACGATTTCTACATGGAAATGTCACACTAGGAGGTAATAGTCACCTTTGTAATGGAATTTAATGTCTTTCTCACGGTAGCATTATTTGTTTTAAATGCTAACGTCTTTGAATTTACTAAGAAGGGAAACTCAAACTCTGATTTTTGCCTATTTTTGGTATGCCTAATTCTTTACATTTTGTATCCTGTTAAATTTAGCACTATAATTGTTTACTACCTTGTGAAATAAAGTCTATCCAAATATAGGTAGGAATCCATACCTACTATTTTATAAATGTAATGTCATTGTACTTCTGGGTGATACAATTTAGATGTAATTTTTAACTAAAACGGTACATACAAACTAGGAGAAGTTCATGATAATTGGTTTTCAAGTGTTACATGAAGAGATGTTTTCAATCTGACTCCACCTGATCTAATTGCCAGTCATGTGAGAACAAAAGTAAATGACTGACGCTAGCGGAGCAGCTATACAGCGCAGTGGTTAGAAGAGCAGAGCTGGGGACCAGACCAGCCGAGTCGTATACTAGCTCCACTGTTCACTGGCCCTGTGACCTTGGGCAAGTGACTTACCCAATCTGTATTTCAGTTTCCTCATCAGCAAAATGGGGTGACAATATTACCTACCTCATAGGTCAGGGAGGGGTAAGTTAGTTTATATATTCAGAATACTTTGAGTATATAAACAGTGCTTGGCACATAGCAAACACTTTAATTGTTAGCTATTATTGTTTTTATGTGATTGGAGAAATGTAGCTCAATAGTGCCCCCTTAAGGGCACATTTTCTACCATCAACAGGGTTTGTTTTGTTTTTAGAATATGTATTTCAAATATATTCAAATAATTGGAAATTTATAGGCAAATGAATATATTTGAATATATCTTTGTTTCAATATAGCCTTTTTCCCTCTGAACTTAAGAATGAAATATTTAATATGTTTTTCCTTAAAGGTAGACTTATTTTATTCATTCATTTAGCTTATATTTATTGAATTTTTCTTATATGCCAATACTGTACAGGAAGTTATCCCAAAAATACTCTCTCTTTTTTTTTTTATCATGTGTGTATTTATGGGCCATCATGCTTAATTTGAACATCAGAAGTTAAGAGTTTAGATCAAATAATGGCTGGCCAACTTTTAGTATGATGGAAACCCACCCTGATTATATGAAATATAATTAAAGATAATTAGGACTCTTTAATCTACATGTTAACTACCATCTTATAGAGCAGAATTCAAAAAGCAGGTAGCCGGAGGATTATACTTGCTAACTAATGATTTCAAGCCTCATTTAAGTTTGTAGTTAGTGAAGAGAAAGTAGTTTGAGGTGTCACAACTAAAACATCGCAACTGTGAAAACAACTCTAGAAGTTAGCTGTACCAGCTGCTTCTAATTTTGTACACAGAATAACAAAGATTTATCATGAAACTTGATGTTTATATTTGGTGTAGTTGGTTTATCGATACATGGGTGTGTGTTACAGTCTATGTCTGAAATATTTCATAATAAGTTTTATTGCTTATGAGTGAGAAAAATATTATAAAGACTTGATTAGAAAACAATAATTATTAATAATGCTGAGCCAGTATTTTAAGAAAATTATTTTTTAATTGAACAGTACACAAGGTTGAGAATAAATGTTTAAAATTAAGCTCGTCATTTCTTCTGTTTCTACATTATAGTAGCCTGCACAATGCAGTAATTTTAGTAGGCAACTGACAAGTAGTTAGACATAAAAAGAAATGTCTCTTAATCTAAACTTTACCCTAATCTAGAAAAAATATTCTTTTTAAAAAAGATCTTTTCAATTTTTATTCTTTCCTCCTCTAAAGGTAATCTCTGATATTAACCAATTATGTCTTTTCTCTTACCCCTTTCTTAAATAATATGGATATGTGCATTAAGTTAATGGCCATAGCTGGGAAGAATACTTTTTAAATCATAAAGTTATGTCTGACAATATTAATCTAATATCATTTTGTAAAGGAGGTGTTCTGTTTGGTAAGAAGTTTAATCTGTTGAGGAAATCATAAGAAAAGCAATCAGTTCTTAAAATGGTTCTAAATCTGGTTAGTGATTTTAATAGATTGATGTATATGTAACAAATTGTCTTCTACTTTTCACATAGCGTTAAAACTTCCTTTTGGCAAAACAACAGTGATGCATTTGGTGGCCAGAGAGACATTGCCAGAGCCAAACTCTCAAGGTAAGCTGTGTACTGGAGAAGTGTCTCAGTCGAGGCACAAAGACAGACATTCAGAAATGGCTGGGTTTTTCTTGGACATTCTGTGGGAAAGGAAGTTTACGTAGTTTATGAATAGAAGTTGTCAAGCAAATAAGCAGACATTTTTAAAACATGCTAATATTAAAAGAACATTTATTATAGCAAATACAAATACTTTAAAAAATGATTTATTTAACAAATACAAACATTAATAAAACCCAAAACTGTTTCTTAGTATAGTCCCTCCCCCCCACCCCACAATTCTAGCATTTTTATAAATAAGGCTTTTCTTCATTTTCCCTAGGTCAGAGGAATCGTGAAAAGACTGGAGAGAGTAATTGTTGTGTAATCCTGTAAACACTGTCTGCTAAGAGTGATGTGATACATAGTCATTGTGTTTCATGCTGCTGGGACAGAAGAGACCCAACATTGCTTCAGAAACCTTTAAGAACAGTCTGCCTGTAAATCCATGGAACTGAATTATCACATGAACACTGTCATCTTTTCTCATGAAAGTAAAAGAACCAAGAACGTTTTTCACTATAATTTTTTATTTCTTGTGTTTTTGCTTACGTTGAGCAGTTTTAAAACATACTGGTTTTTGAATGCAGTCAGTCTCCAGGGGAAAAGTTAACAAGTTACCTTTCATAGCAGAAACGATTTTGCTGCCACAAAAATTTTCATCCCCAGAACTAACAAGTGTTCCAAATACAACTTGCACTAAAAAAGATTGGCATTATTTTCCTCATCAGCAGAATTTATAACAGTTTATGGTACCCAGAAATACTCATATACAATTCCATACCGGAAGACACTCAGCAATTAATGAAGTTAATTACTGGGCCAACTTGAGAGGAAAAAAATGGAAAAGAAATTAAAATGTTGGGTGAATTCTACCAAAGTCAGCCATGGCGGCTGCACTGGCACAGAATACTAAACCAAGTGTGACTATTTTCACTGCAACAAATGAAAAAACAAAATGTGCCTGTTGTTTAAAGCACTCAGTAGAGGGCTGATGAAACTATTTTTCCTTTAACACATGCACTCTTGAGTCCTACAGTAGCTGAGTGCTTGTTCAGACAGCACAAGACGGGTGAGAGTGCGTCTCCTAGCCTTAATGTGGGAGGGGAATTCCAGTTGCTCATAGGCTTTCATTATTGTGCAGAAATATTAGAAAACCTCATTGACTGATCAATTTCGTGTATTTGAATATCAGTAAAGTGAAATTTTCCATAATTGTTGCTCATCTGTAACCATGTCCAGTGTCATGCTTACTCCTTAGAGAGTTCAGATGAATTCTTAAAATTAACAAAAAAAGGTCGCCATAGTACTAATTTTGTTTCTTTATATAGCTTGCATTTGGTATTAGTGCTTGCAATTGTATTAAAATCCAAAGCTGATTTTTACAGCATACTTGATTAAGGATGCCATTCTTTTATTTCATACCAATTTAAAGATCGATATGCTAAAAACAATTTGCACAGCACTAAAGCATGAGCTAGTTTCATCTAAACCTGTAAAAATATGAAAGATTTTATATTTTTTCACTGGGAAGAAATTCTTCCTGGATGAAATTACAAATATGTGTAGAATATATTTAATAAAAGACATATGAAATACCTAACTATAGATCTTAAATATAGATTGGCAAGTAGTGTATAGAACAATATTCCATATAAATAACTTTAGCCTTTATAAAAATAAAAAGTTGCAGGCTGACATTATGTTCTCTACTTACTAAGTGTCTATGGCCCTTACAAACATTGAGTGTAAATGGTTTCAAATGGTCAGCGTTGTTTAAATGTAATCAGGTGATTTTATTCATTGTTAATGCTTTGATGAAAAGGCTTTATATGCAGTAGATCTACAAAATATTGTTCATACTGATCACAATTAAATTTGTATAGAGCAGAGTTTTAAAACGAATGTAAATAGCACTAAACATTTTCTTTCTGCAACCTGTACTTATAGATTCTTTCTGTAAACTAAATAAAAACAAATCATAGTGCATTTTGGTGGTAATTTTAAAGGTCTTCATTAGGTCAGTACTTGTTTAAGCACTGTCTCATCCATGTTAAAATTGTTGTCTACTTTTATTTCTGAAGCTTTTAAAATTCGTTAAATTAATATTCTACTGTTGGTTTGGGGAGTATTCCCAATGTATCTTTGATATTTAACCTGGTTAATTTGTACACAGTCACAACAATGAATAGAATTATGTAGTCTCTGTTATCACTAAAATGTTATATTCGAGAGATGTTAAATATTTATATGTTTTGTTGACCAGCTCAAATGTGAACTCTGTTAGTGTTGACTAAAGAAGAATCTGGTAGTTACTTAATTGGGCAATTAAACAATTTATGGCTCTATTCTTTTGGAAAACAAACTGCTGGTAATTATTTTTAATACCTATTTTAATTCTAATTAGTCTTGATTTTCCAAAGTTAAAGACTATCAGTTAATTCAGATTGAGTTTTTGTGATGGTTAAAAATAATTTTCTATTGGTTTTCAATATATTTTTCCGTGTATTCTCACATTATATATTTTCCTTTCACAAGAAATGTAAATCAAGCAATTGCTAATGGGATTAGCTGTTTCATGAACAGAGAAAGAATTATGACACTTAATACCTAATATCATAGTTGTACAAAATAAAAAAAAGAATAAAAAGCAGTAAAATTATATACTGAAAACACCAAAAATTTAGATGCCTTAATGTAGTGTATTCATGAAACTCAACTAT
The DNA here is from genome assembly GCA_004363605.1 of Indri indri. Taxonomy (NCBI): domain Eukaryota; kingdom Metazoa; phylum Chordata; class Mammalia; order Primates; family Indriidae; genus Indri; species Indri indri. Next base: position 6,346 of record RJWJ010014251.1, on the reverse strand, counting down.
CCCTTTAAAAATAATCCCTTGGACTGCCTGATGGTTAAAACATTCATCATATCCAAGGCTACTTTTGAAGATCCCGCTGCCAAAAATAGTGGCTCATTTACCTAAAGGTGAGAGCTGCATAGATCCAGTAATGTAAATAAAGCCTGAATTATGAGCCTACGCCCCTGCCCAGCGCTTGGTATCTAACTCATCTCTTTTACCCAAAGTCCTAGAAAAAGTGTTTCTGGACAAGGCAAAGCTTATCTTCTTTATTGAAGCCTCAGCATGTCTCCCTGATCTGAACTATTTGCTTTCTCTTCAAGATAAGTTGTATCTTAACCATGAAAAAAGATAGTATCTAACATTATCATTCATATTAAATGAGGTTTTCTTATAACAAATATTTATCCTTAGTTTTATGAAGTCATCTTGACCAATATTACAATAATTTCTGTTAGCTGATTGTGGTAAACAATGTTTAATGTGAAAAGAAATTAAAACTTTCTTCATCTGTTATGTAATATTTTTCTTCTTTTAAGTGCCTTCCATTCATAATTTTGATGTCTTTTCCTATTCTTGATCTAGTTTTCTCTTTTTTCCTTTCTTCGGTTATTTTATTATGTTCTTCAGTAAAATTCAACATTGTGCCAGCCTTTATTCTGCAAGTATATTTTACCAAAATCAAAAAGAAGTGATTGATGAAATTTTAGTATGCTTCACACCGTCTTTATTGGTAACCGTGGCAGGCATTCCAATTTTTTTTCCATTTTTATTTTGTAATATAGTCACTTGTGAGCCTAACAGAGTGATGGGGGTAGGAGAAGGGCTTGAGAGAACCTGTAGTTAAGGTTGAAATGGGTCAGACTGCTGGCAGGTGTCCAGGCAGTTTCTGTGGCCAAAGCAGGGTGGTCTTGAACGTGAGCAGCAGGTGGTTGGCTGTGATGCCTGGCCCATCCTGCCCCCAGCTACGTGGCGTGCTTTCTTCGGAAGGCTGTAACTTATGTGAAGCTTTTTTACACACCAGGCAAGGGAGGAGATTGACTTCTGAAAGAGTTTATGAACAGAATTAAGTGAGAAACATCTCATCCTTCCAAGTTTAACCCAATACTAGAATGTGAAAGCCAATTTCATTTATTATTTTGTGGTCTTTGACAATGATGTCGAATGTATATTATTTTTTATATTATACCTGTTTTTTGAAATCAGAACTTTCAAGAAATATAGAGTAGACAAGTAAACTAACATTTGGGAAAAGGGAATGTCAATCTCTTTCATAGGATTCAACCATTAAAAAAGGAGTTGGATAAATACACACATTTTCTACAATGGCTCGGGAAGTGATTTGTTTTTAAAAGTCTTAGGCAGAGGGTCTAACTGATTTTAGAATGTAGTTATGACCCATTCAGACATTATTTAGTATCTGGCTTTTACCCACTACAAATATTCCTTGACGCTTACTTGATGTAAGGGCAGTCTACAATATAGTGGGAGAAACTTTGATGTGGTTAAATAATACGAGGAAGCCACAGAATCCAGAGGGCATCTACGGGCCGTGGGCAAAGCTGGACACAAGGTTCCTTTTAGACATTACAGAGAGGAGTACAATGTGGGGACTTGTTCAGTTCTCAGATGTTTGCCAAAGAAGACAGTTTTTCCCCGCATTCTGGAGACTGGCTCCCTCATGGTCCCCTTCCTTAGCACATGGTTTTTTTCCCTGGAGCCATCCCTAAAACTGAATTCTACTCATTAGTGTGCCATCTCCCCCAGAATCTGATCATTTTAACACATCTCCATGTTGACTGACACTGTTTTCGGTATTTAGATTTCAGAGTACCACAAGAACAGCTGGGCTTCGGAGTCAAGCCTGACTTTGCCCTGGGTGATTCTGAACAAGTTACTTAATATTTGAGCTTCTGTCTTTTCATGTATAAAATAAAAATAATACCAATTTTGGCGGGTTGTTGTTAGGATTATTTTTAAATAAATACTTAGAGCACTACTTTGCCCAGGAACTCATGACCGACTGGCAAACCTGCCAAAAGGTTTTATATTGGAAATAAAGTGCTCGGCATCAATGTATACCTTACAAAAAGGCCAGAGAAATATGTGGATGATTCTACGTTCAAAGACATTTAAAAGGAAGCTAACAGTAATTGGGAAGATCTCAAAAATAAGTTGTGGAATAGAAGAAAAATAGAGAACCCAGTAATTTACCAATAAGACATGGCCTCAGATGTCTGTATACAGAGTACCAGGTGTGCCAGGTTATAGAGCTTGGACAAAAACAGAACAGGACGTGTTAACGTGGAAACATAAATCTGTCAAAATGTGAGATGGGATCTGTAACTAGGATACAGTATATACATTGTTCAAAAAAATAGGTCTAATGCAGGCGGGAAACAGCATTGTGTCAAGAAGACATATAAGGAACTTCATAGACCTAAGCGGGGAAGTAATCTGAATGATGAAAAAACAGAAATAAAATAGTGGGATTATTCTGTACATTTCTTCAGATTTAGGCTATCAGTTTCTGTTCTGAATCTGCAACAGGACGGCATTGAGGCCAGATACTGAAGTGATGCAGTAGTCTGATTACACAGGCCCTGCTGGGGGCCTTATTTGCTAAGAAAGTCTGATTAACTCCTGACTGGCTGCTAAAGCCATCCAGTTAAGTTAACAGAAGTAACAACACTGCTTCTCTGGGATTTGTTTCGGCCCAGAGGGAAAGAATGATTCCAGTGGAAATGTTGGGAGCCAGCAGAGAAAATACGTGTGGCCTCAGATTTTTGTAATAATAAATTAAGGCAGACTCTGGTGGTTATTTCTCCAGCCTGCCCATTCTTTCTTGCTGGCTGACTGACTTTTGGCGGGGAGGAGACCGTTTGCCCTTCCCCCTGTGGCTCTCTCTGGGAAGTACGACCTTATCCCTTTGGTGTGATGGGTTTAGGCATGGCCCTGGGACCCCGGTCCTGGCATTAGACTTGAGGGAACTCTGCCAGGGTATTTCTGGGGAAAGTTCCTTCACTCCCAAGGAGCCTATGCAAGAGACTCTTTTTTGCCTCTGCACGTTATTTTGTGTGGATGTGATACTGAAACTGCTAGAGCCACCCGGGGCCCCGGAGGGCAAAGCCAGCGTGCTGAAGGTGCAGAGTAGAGGGACAGGAATGAACCTGCCCCTGAGCAGCTGCTGATTCTGCCCAGTGTGAAGCCCCGATGCCTTAGACTTGACAGGCGATCTAATCTGTTCATTGGCGTTTCTTCCTTCTTCCAGTCAAGAGCATGATATGCATAGAAGGGAGTGCTAGGCATCGCCATCTACTCCGAACTTGATGAAATTAGCTCACAAAAGGATCAGAGAAAATATGAAGACGATTCTGTGTGTTCAGATCTCTCAAAAATCAATCTCTGGCTGTATAGTCACGAATTATCTTGACGATGAAGAGAAAAGAGACATCTAAAGAGACCATTGTGGCTACAAGTCAGCTCTCCGGTCTTATAACTTTGAAAGACATGAGCAGAAAATGGGAGTTTGGGTATATAAATCAAGGATGAATATACTAAATGTTAAACACCTCTGAAAATAATGTTGGAAAGATTCAGGATGAACTAGAGTTGATAGAAAATAATAAAAAGTCCATGTTTGCCGCGATCAGAAAGAAGGTAGCGATACACCGCTGTTTCTCAACCCTGGCCGGACATTAGAATTACCTAGAGAGCTTCACTTTTTAAATTTTTTACCTTCTAATATTGATGCCTGGGCCTCACACCAGCTGAATTAAATCTGAACACTTGTGGCTTGGAGCAAATGCCTTAGTTTTTGCAGAAGAACAAAAGCAGCACCATTTAAATATCAAGAATACAAGGGAATACAGTGGAAAGATGGGAATAAGAATAGTTTCAATGGAGCTGGAAACCAAGTGAGATGACGACAGGAAGCCGGTGCCCAGCTACTTTGGAGTCATGTTGTCAGACCCAGTTGTTATATCTCAGAACTCTAAAGGAACTTGTGCACTGAGTAACACCGTCCCTGTGCCCACTTCCCAGGGTCATTGTCAGAGCAGGGAGACCCCCCAACCTCACCACCATCATCTGCTCTGAGACCACGAGAAACCCCAGACAACCAGGTCACCTCTCAGTGTCCTCACTGGAACCCTTATATGGCCCCGGCATGTCCATTTTTCTGCTCACATTTTCCGTCGCGCACCCTCCCCATTCCAGAAACCCTTCACTGTGCCTCTGGAACTCGGCTCCTCCAGAAGCCGCCCATATTGCCTCGAGCTCTTCTCTGAAATTTCCTTTCACTTTCTTTCCCTGATCCCTAACTCTCCCCTGAGCGTACTACTCCCCTGCAGTCCTGGGAGTATTATATTCTTTAAAACTATCATTAAATGAACGCTTGCTTGGTGACAAGCATTGTCCTATGGTCATGACATAGGCTCATTTTACAGATGATAAAACAGGCCCAGAGAGGCACTGTTGATTTTTTGAACATAGAAAATTCGTTTGTTTTTTTTTTATTTTGCAAAATCCATTTCATGCCAAAGAAAGGTTCATTTTCCCAGGCAAAAAACTATTCTTAAAAATATGCCTTATTGGTTTTTTTCTGCTTTTAAAATTGATATTTTTCCATTGTGGGCATCTCATAATTATGGAAAATTATGAGGAAAAAAATGAATCCCACTATCTGGAACTAACTCTCAATTCTGGATTCTCTTACCTTGGTGAATTACTGCTCATCCTCTCTATTAATGTTTATTCATATGATTACATATCACAAGCATGCCACCAGAATATCATCTTCTTTGAAAACACATCTGTTCATAGCCATATAATATTCCATTTTGTAGGTATACCATTTTCATTTATTCATTTATTGTTTCATGTTAAAACCGCAATGGACTAGCACTACATCCCTGCCAGAATAGCTAAAATTAAAAGCATTGACGATACCAAGTATTAGCAAGGATGTCGAGCAACTGAAATGCTCATATATAAATGCTCATTGTAAATTGAACAATCATTTTCAAAACTTTTGCAGTATCTAGCAAAGCTAAAAATATATATACCCTCTGATTCAGCAATCATACTCCTGCATAAATATCCAACAGAAAACAACGTGTGTGCCTATAAGAGAAATGCACAAGAATCTTCATAACCACTTTATTCATAAACCAGAAGCAACCCAATGTCTGTCAATAATGGAATGGACTTTAAATTGTGGTATATTCATACAATGAAATATCATAAAGCAATGTAAAACACGCTACTACTACATGCAACAACAACATCAAGGGAAGAAGCCAAGCATTAAGAATACATACTGTATGAGCTCATTTAAATAAAGTTCATAAACTAGTCTATGATGATGGAAGTCAGAATAATGGATATCCTTTAGGGGGGTGCTGATTAACTAGGAGAGAGAATGAGGGGGACTTCTGGGGTGCTATATGTATTACTGTATGTAATTTCTGGATGTAAGTTAGATCACAGTACAAACAAAGCAAAGAGAAAGAAAAAAATAAGCATCTACCACGTGCCACGGAATATACAAGGCACTAGGGATACAATGGCAGTAGTTCAGGCCACCTCTGAGCTTACTGTATTTCAACCATTTGCCTAATTTTGAACGTTTAGGCTATTTCGAATATTTCCACATATAAATCAATGGAAGAAATTATTAAGGAAAATATCAAATGCTTGCTTCTATGAAGAATGTAAATCTTAAAAATTTTCTCAACTTGGAAAAATTTCAAACCTGTAGAAAAAATGTCAAAATAGTCTAATGTAAACATACATCCTTCATCTACATATTTGCCATTTGTTAACATTTTGCCACATTTGTTCCCTATATACTCATACAGAGATAGCCATAATGTGCTAGAGCCAGAGAATTTGGGGGAAAGAACTGAATTTTTTGGAAGTACAGATCTCATGACACTTTAACCCTACATACTATAGCATATATTTTCTACAAATAAGGACCTTCCTTCCCTCTCACTTCACATTCAGGAAATTTAACATCAATTCAAAGCATATTATCTAGAATACGGCCAATATTGAATTTTTCCTAATTGTCCCAATAATGCCCTTTAAATTATTTGTTCCCCCACCCCAAATCCAGGATCCAATCAGGTACTATCCATTTCATTTGTCACATCTCTTCAGTCTTCTTTCACTCGGAGGATCCCCGAAGGTGGTTTTGGTTTCGTTGTTTGTTTTTGGTCTTTCAGGACACTGGCATATTTGAGAGGTCCAGGCCGGGCGTTTTGCAGCCGCCTTCGAGACTGTGAGTCTCTGCGTCCACCTGCCGCGCTCCGAGCTGCTCGCTCCCAGGGCACCACTGCGCACCGCCCGCTCCGCGCCCCGC